>JAUMHA010406092.1:0-22896 GCA_032359765.1 Saxidomus gigantea | reverse complement strand
AGAAATACGAACATATAACTTTCTTATCATTGAACCAAATTTAATGAAATATACATGAAAATAAACGAAACTCAATACTAGAAACAATGCTCATACAATTTACACAATAATCCAAACTTTACAAAAACAATGATAGAATTGCTGTCACAATCTTCATATGGAAATAGAGGCTCGTCTTTCAACTTTGTGACAGTGTGTCATTTATCGCAAACAGAAAGTAAATGTCTCATTTAGTGCTGACTGCATGTAATAATAGGTTATGCTTTTTTTGTTTCCCACTTTCAGAGAAAAGGCGATACTTAAGGTTCGCTTTGTCTGTCGGTCCGACGGTCAATCCGTCCAAAAATTAACGTTGGCTATATCTTTGCCAATCATTAAGATATCTACATCAAACTTTGCAATTGTATTGCTAATGACAAAAGAGTCGTGATGTTGCCAAATTTAGAAGGTTCGGGTCATATTTGACAGAGTTATGCCCGTTTTTGTACTTAGATTGTATTATGAAATCTCAACGTTGGCTATAACTTTGTCAATTCTAAAGATTTCGTCTTCAAACTTTCAAATTGCTTTGCTTCTGACAATAGGGTCATGATGCAACCAAATTTTATGTCTATTGACAAATACATGTAATACATTCTTTTATCTTTGGTTAGAACCCCATACTTTGCAGCCATTTATTTACAAAGGAAATAGTGTGGAGTTCTGTTTGCAGTTACCTTGAGTGATAAATGTGCAATTTTATTTTGAGAAAGTAACGACCTCAATTCAATGTTTAACTATGTACAATGATACATATACCAATAGCTCGCCATGCTCTGCTTCCTATGTGTTCAGAAGATTTCATATCATGGCTACTGAAATGAATAAATCACATACATAGTTAAGATTTTAGCCAAGGTTGAGTAATATTATGTGAGATTGAACAATTTGTAAACATGTCAAATTATTTGTTGTGATACTTCCCTGTGATGCAATAAGAAATATTTCTATAGTCATGTTTACAACTTATTCATATACTTTCTGAAATAATTTAAATGAACGCAATACTTAACATCAGCACTTAAGAATTGTAGCGATGACAAAGCCACATTTGTTCAGATACATCAACTGATACAACATATAATTATTTCTGGTGGAAAGTAATATTTTCACTTCAAACTATGTGTACTATCTGATTACAGGTAACAAAGACTCGCCGTGCAAATGTCTCTTGGAATATTATAAGAACAGGCTTGAGTGATCGCTATGTCGGGCTAAGGTTGGTCAGGAACGTTCCTCTAACATGACTTTTGTTCCTCCACCTACGACAGCACCACCTAACAGCTGTTCTCTTTACTGTTTCTACTTAGTCCGTACATACATGAGCAAAGATGGGTTTGTCAAATTTGAGTAAATATTTGATTGTCGGTGCATGCATCAGCAAAGGTATATTTTATTCAAATAGCATTCGCAAACTTAGGACACCAATCCCTTGCCACTTAACATTCAGTTACTATATCGAATGAATAAGCCAAACTAAGCTTTAATGAAGAGAACACCTGGTTCTATAATTGATATCATATTCCGACATGACTTAATACATTGTTATAAACAAGATGATAATCGTTAGCACATTTGATGTGAATTAAAATACCCTTATCAACATAAAATACTGTTACGTGACTTATTTTAAGACATAACATTTCGGATAAGTCGTACGTTCTAGATGTAAATTTAGATAGGATCAATGAAATGACGATGCAATTGATTCGCTAACAATAGCGGAGATAAAAACACCACGAACAAAACTTATTACAGTGATCTCTATCAAAGAAAAAATAAATCAGTATAAATTTACAAACAAACAAAATAT
The DNA here is from genome assembly GCA_032359765.1 of Saxidomus gigantea. Lineage (NCBI taxonomy): Eukaryota > Metazoa > Mollusca > Bivalvia > Venerida > Veneridae > Saxidomus > Saxidomus gigantea. Next base: position 21,044 of record JAUMHA010406092.1, on the reverse strand, counting down.
TGATGCACAGCATCAAGTCGGCGCAGAAGATTCTGAAGACAAATTTTCTGAAAACCCTCTTTCCATCGTGAGCCCGCGGCTTTTATTTTATACTTGTCGAACCCGTCTAAAAATGTTCAGAGATCAAATAATGTTAATACACTACGCTAGGAAACAAACTAGGAATGTTTACTGCGTAGGAGCGCCTTTTTGTTGCAAGGTCGAACACACTTTATTAATTTATTACGTGATCGATATCTAAGAAAATGTTGATTATTATCAAACATGATATTTTTATCTTCGTAGCGATGAAATATTTCATCATTGTTTCAGGTGAATACTTCTGTTAAATTTCAATAATTTTTATTCAATGAAATGACAGAATGATATAAAAAACTTTTGCGATTACATCGACAATGTCAAATATAGTCGGCGCTGACAAATAAAACAGTATTGTATTTCCTGTATTTCTAAGTAAACGAAAAGCCGTATTTTAGTAATATAAGGACTCGCAAGCGCACGATCGCGCAGTTTTCGAGTGGTTTAAAAAAGAAAGAGCGCACTCATATGTTTTAGTATATACGGACTTGCAACAGCTTTCGTGTTTAAGTAAAATATACGTTCTTACATTTATCAAATTTTTTGTAGAAAGTCGTATTTTAGTAAGAACTTTAGATTTTTAGTTGTTTAGGTGTTAGAAAAAGAAAGAGAGGAAAGGTACACACATTGAAAAAATCATCAATCGTTCAACAATCGTCATGTAGTCAGTCACACAATACAAATGAACAAAAGAACATAAGAACAACGTTATGTAAAAACAAGAATATGTTGAAGATACAATTTCTTTTCTCGTAACTTAATACTTTGTTTCCTATTAATGTAACATTAGTACGAAAATAATACGTACATACATACTAATATTTGTTTCCGTTATATTTAACAAAGAGGGGTGCGTAAATGCGCGACTGAATGAGTGCGAACTTAGACTAGGTAAAACAAGTAGAAAGTGAAAAAATATATATCTTATCTTCAATTTTATTAATTTTATCATTATAATGAAATATTAAACACCTCTAAATTAGTGTATATTTTCTGCTTCACGAGAAAACCAGACTTGATACAAAAAAGCGCTAAAAATCAGTGCAATTTCAAAACCAACTTTATGTAAATGTTTTTTTCCTGGTTAGAAATCTTCCCGCTAAAGAAAGTCGCCGGTATTATATAGGGAACATTAAAAACCGTAAAGACAGTCGAAAATATTGAAATTACAATAGAGTTAACCCATTATTTTATGCTAACTAATGAAATACTGTGTTATATCAGTGAAATATAGAGTGATGATATAGATTGCATATCAGTCGTAGTGTCTGTGAACTAGGTCTGCCGGAACTACTTTTTTTAAGTAGTGCATATACATGGTTTTGCTTCTGTTGTAATAGTTAGCATGGAATTAACTCAACTCAAAGCAATACAATTTTCACATTTCAACTCGCGCTTCGCGCACGTGAAAATATTACAAGTGTATCACTTCTCGATGAGATATATTCTATTATCACTCAAAACAGACAAATATCCTCATTTTATTTAACAGTGGCAAAGTTAAATACCAACAAGATCTAAATGACGATAGTGGTGCGTTGTTGAATAAATTTTGAAAATATTTACACCTTTAAAAATATGCAACTGTTATAATGGTCAGAAGAGTTACGCAAAGAACTTAACATCACTGTTGATTTGCCTCCATGGAGACACTCGAGATATCTGACTGATTTTCGTCAAATATATTAGATACTGTTCTTTGCCAGTTAACAATCATGAGTTCTCCATGTACATTATGTGACGTTTCTGAAATGTATATTATTAAAGTTTTGATAACCATCATTTCTAGTGATTCTTATCTGCAAAACTTTTCAGAAATCATAACCAGCAAACATGACAATTCTGATATGTGTGTACTGTACAACTACAGTAAAAGTATGAGTTGAAGTTTATGAAAATGCGATCGTATAATGAAGGGTATTTCTTCTTCCTTTGACAAACACCAAGATACATTGGTCTAGATTATGTGATTTTATCTGAGACGTCCCCAAATGTTGGTTCAAACTTAACACATCCTGATAAGAGGCTAACGTATAATACAATAGCAGATCAAACATCGCCTAATGGACTTCTGCCTTCAGGAAGCTTTCTTTCTCAGATTCCGCCGTTACCGCTGGGACTAAATTACCCCTCAGTACCCGCTCAATATACGTTGTCGTCAACACCGTCACAACAACAACAACAACCGGATATACAAACACAACACGCGCCGGTGAATTGTAAGCAAATGATTATGAATAAATTAGAGATATTGGATATAAAATTGTCTAAGCTTGACTCTATTGAAAACCAAATTACAGATATGTCCCAGAAACTTACCCAGATTGACAATAGAGTGGAAGGCAAATTAGGCGAAACTAACAGTAAACTATTAGAGATTGAAGCAAGTAGGCATTTTGACAGTCAGACATATGATGAAATCCGCTTAAAGCAAACTCAAATTGATAAATTGTTACAAGCTGAGCACTTAAGATTTACAGAAAGGTCCAAGGACTGCGAAAGTCTTAAAAAAGAAAATGTCAGATTATCGGAGGATCTCTTAGACATACAAGCCAGGTCAATGAGGGACAATCTACTATTTTTTTTAATTTTGAAGAGTGCCAGATTCCTACTGGGAGACAAATTGAAGATTGTCGGAAAAAAAACACTTGATTTTTGTGTATCAACACTGGAGATTCCGGAAGCACATGACAGCATTAAAATCGACCGTGCACATAATATAGCTATGCAAAAAAAGCAAAGTCAACAATCAATAAAATGAATAAAATAGGAGAGTGTCCTGTACCACATTCAAATAAAAACACAAATACGTGCACACCAGATGCCAAACCAAATTCTGAAGAGAAATCAAACAGTCAAGAAATGAAAGAAATAAAAACACAGTTGAAACAAATGAATGAAAAACTTTCAAATGTTATAACTAAAAATGATGGTTCCATACGAGATATGATTAAAGATATACTTGGTCAGTTAAAAGATGAACTTCTAAAATCAGTATCCAAAAGGATAGAGATTTTTGAATCTAAACTGTTCGACAAAGAAGTCGAAAATTATCATTTGAAACAAAATTTAAAATCACTAGAAAAAGATTTAGAAGGTCAAATGGACGAAAACGAACAGCTGAGAGTAGAAATTGATCTGTTAACCGTCTTGAACAATACTCCAGACGAAACAATATTGGTATCGACGGTATACCAATAGCATCAAAAGAAGATGAAACAACCAAACTAGTCTGCAGTAAGTTAAATGACAAAATGAGTGTACTCGAGCTGGCCTTAGACGAAACTGACATCGATTCTGACAATAGAATAGGCAAAAAAGCTGAACGGAACTCAGCAAATCATTGTCAAGTTCCAGTCTCTTCTAACATAAAAAATGTTATACGCTTTCGTTATCGGATTGAAACTACCCCCTCATTCGCCGATCGATAACTGTTACTGCTCGTTAACGCTAAAGAGTACCCAAGAACGATAAGTATGTGAAAAACTCGTATAAGTATAAACTAAAATTATGCTGATGCGAAGTTTATCTAGAATTTCGGATTATACAAGCCAAGATGAGCACGGGTAGTTAATGATCGCAGCAATGGCAACTGAAGCAGCTGAAGCAATAGAAGAGACACCATGTACACTGAGTGATGTAACAGATTTTCCTGATGAAGTGTCGATTAGTCATTCTCTAAGCTCAAAATATTTGAAAATGCTCAGCCGAGAGGCCAAGTCATTTCATAAGTAATTCATCATATTCGGGAAGGTATGAAGCTATTCGTTCAGCAGGCTTAAAACATATCTACTCCTGTCATGAAATACCCCCGGGCCTGAAACAAGTTCGCGCTTGGGGATACAGGAGTATAATCAGCTTGTTTTACTAGACAACAAGAGGCATAATGACCTCAAAACACGAGCTGTTTCTCCTCAACCTGGATATTTTTCTGGATGATTTTGATTGAATAGTTCGGTTTAAAACTTTTTTTGATTTTCAGTCAAAATACCAACTCTGAAGAAATTAGTGTAAACGATATTTTTTCAGATAATTGCATTTACGATATTCTGTTAAACATCAGCAAGGATCGAATACAAAGATCTAAGCTAATGTATAAATTATCTTCTCATTTGAACACTCTCTTCTCAAACAAAGTACTGAATGAACAGACATAGAGTAACAATTGAGAATTTAATATTTTAGTTCTGTTTGATACACTGTGTTGCAGAGATCTATAAAGAAGATGATCTACTACATGTATGCACTCGTCCATTATGCACGTCGTTTCGACAATATAATTTCCCTAATATGCAGGCCGAATAACAGAGTTATTCTAAAATCGATAGCTTGATTCATGGAATGTTAGCAAACATCAGCTGTCTTATATAGGTATTGATAGAAATTGTTTTCAGTTTCTGTGTTACCAGTGCAGTATATTTGATAGAAATTATGTTCGTAATATATTTTGTTCGATATACACACATATCATATAAGGAAATAGTGCGATATACATGTATGTACGAAACAAACTTTTCATATAAGGATAAAATATTAAAGAAGATTGATTTCTACGGAGTATACTGACTTCCATGATATGAATTTTCTATAAAGTATCTTTAAATACTTAAAGCGCATTTTTAATTGACTCATCCATATTGAAATATTTGTAATTAGCTAGTCGTCCAAGGAAATGTATTCGAAAATCTAAGTGTGCAAATGATTTGTATCGATTGTAAAGTGCTTGATTTCGATCATTCGGAACTGGATAGTAAGGTTCGCCGATACCAGTCGACCTTTCAGTGAAAATTACAGTGTGATTTGAACGACGATGTTGATTGTTTAGCCACTTATATTCAACAATACGTGTGTAATCAACTTTCAAACTTTGATGAGTTACAATCATTGCTGGTTGAAAATGGTTAACGTTTCTTATCACTTTTCTTTCAAAGGACAACGATCTGTACTCTAAGGCTGGTAAACCCATTTTTGCATAAAAACGATCAATTGGACCGGTGTAATAAATTTTTCCACATTCAACCCGTTTTTCATACTCAAAAAAGTCTGTATTTAACTGAACCGTTATTTGTTGCGAAGAAAACATTTTTTTCAAAAATTGCTGTATACCCATTTTGTGGCAATGCTTGATAAGAGTCTGTAAAATAGCGATTATCCCAATTGTTCCGCACAGGAATGCGTGCCAATAGCGATGGTCCAAGATATGCGGGAGCTTTGTTCCACTGTTTTATCGTATAGGGCTCAAAAATAAGATTATACAGTCTCCTTCCAACTCGCGACAAAGCCACTTCTTCTGAATTGACAGGTGTATGATTATAAAGCAGTTGCTCCCTATTTAACCAAGATTCCATTTCTTGTGTTGTTGTGATATTAAGATCAAACAAAGAATTTACAGTATCAACATTTACGGGAACTGGAACATATTTTCCTTGAACACATGTTTTAACTTTCAGTTCAAATGGAATCCATTTACTAAACTTTTGCATATATTTCCACACATGTCTATACCTCGTATGGAAAAGGTGCGCTCCATATTTTGAAACGCGAATTCCAGTTTCGTTATCCAAATAGTCGAAACAATTTCCCCCTACATGTCCACGACTTTCAATGACGATGACAGTCTTATTTGATGTCGATGCATATCTTTCTGCTATAACTGCTCCAGACAAGCCAGCACCGACAACACATACATCAAACTTTCGAAGCCGTGGTAGTTTCATAAAGTGTAATGAGGAGTTATTGCTTCTTTGAACATTCCAATAAACAAAAGACAAAACAACACATATTATTGTCGGTAAAATATATTTAGTGTTTCTCGAAGCAGTAAAGCCTCTGTAGAACGTGAAAGGATTCATAATTTCATAACAGCAAATTTCCTTTGAATTCAAGTTTTGATTTTTTTACAATTTCATTATCGTTAAAACTAATCAAAAGTAAATATGAAAATACCAAAAAAAAATGTTTCGGTAGATTTATTAACAACTACTATTAAACGTGATTTCTTGTACAGAAAATACATTAAAACACTCTGAAATTGAGATTGATTTTCAGAATTCTTAGTTTTAGTAGAAAGTTGTAATAGGTTTGTCTTTTCTTAGGGACATGTTAGAACAATCGCCGTTTCAAAGTTTTATTGCATCATAAACAGGCGGATGTGGTAATGAATTTTATAATTGTATATATTTGCTATAACCCGTCTTGCCGGATAACGGCCTCACCTGTGCAAATATAAAATGTACTTATGCAGCAATATCTTCTACTAATATACATGTACATTTAATGCTTATTATATGCTATTAACAGATTTAGATTTCTCATAAATAAAATCGTTAACAAGGTTACTAAAATCCAGTTGCTTTTAACATTCATCAATACGAGTATGTCAGTATAGTAATCATTAGTTGTTAGTAGAAAACATTGTAACATAAGTACATTTTGTATAAGAACATATGAAGACATTAGTCGCCAAGACGGGATAAAACAAATAATCTACAATTTGCAAATTTATCACCACAACCTCCTGTTTATGATGTATAACCTTTGAAACGCATTTTTGGGGGATTCAAAGCTTATACAAACAGGTTCTTTAGACCACAAAGTTTCGGAACATTTCAGCATTGTTTTCAAGTTGGAACTGTTTGAGAAAGGCCGTAGGATATTGTTATGCCAAAAAAGGTGGTTATATCAAGATGTGTCACTCCTTATATTTTTTCGTGTCGGGACTGTAACTTTGTCATGCATTGAATAATTTTAAAATAATTTGCCTCATATATTCAACACATCAAGATGACTGTTCGCAAAATCCACGTTTCTATCTTACAAGTCAAGGTTACACTTACATGTTAAATGTAATGGAACCCTGTTTACAGTGGTGCTTACGCATACCTTTGTCCACGGAACGAACGATACACGCACGACACACGCACATGGAACGCACGATGCACGCACGATAACTGATGAATGAATCATGTATGATGAGTGATAAGAACGATACACGATTCCCAATGAACGAAACGAAAAACGATTTGTTTAACAACACTATTATGAATAGAAGTCTAGTTACAATGTGAGAGCTTAATCAAATCCCCTTAAAATCACCGTCACTTTGATATATTCAAAATTGAGTGGTGTTTACTTTCGGGGAAAAATATTTTCTAAACTTGAATTTTACCAATTTTAGAGACATTTATAAGAATTTTAAATTGATGAAGGACACTTAGATGGGTATTTTGCGTTTACTGCGACTATTAGCTGTGGTATATGTCGTCATTGGAAGAGTTAGCGTCAGTCATATTGATAGAGGACCGCTCCCCACCCACGTATTTCAACAGGCATCTCTGCCTTCGATTTCGTTGAGTGACAATATTTCCTACCAGAACTTTGTGTGTAGTTATATGTCAGTGTCAAATAAGTCAATATACACTATTTCATGTAGTAACCCCATAAATTTGTTTGAAGTATGGCTACTCTTGTATGGAGATATCCATCCCTGTCCAGGGCCCGTCAATCAGCAAAATACAAAGTCTCGTAAAGAAAACCTATCTTCATTTTTTGAAATTAGAAAAAACGTGGTCTAAATTCACTTGAATGTACGCAGCTTAATTCCCAAGATTGATGAGATACGACTACTGGCTAGAGACTGCAAACCTGCTTGTATACTGTTATCAGAGACCTGGTTATATTCTTCTGTCCCAGACTCAGAAATCCATTTACAAAATTATGTTGTAAAACGAAAAGACCGCAATCGACAAGGCTGAGTTGTATGTATTTACATCAATAGTGAACTCTCTTTCAACATAAGGTATGATCTCGACAACCGCAAGCTTGAGGCTGCTTGGATTGACATTCTGTTGCCAAAAACTAAGCCAATTATTTGTGGTGTTGTGTACCGTCTTCCGAAACAATCAGATTTTTATAACACTTTAGAAAAAGTTTGCTCAAGCTGTAATGATTTTATTACATGTGAAATTTTAATTCTTGGCGATTTTAACACCAACATTTCTAGTTCTACTTCTTGTTCACATGTTGCAAGCTTATTTTCATTTTGTGAGTTATTCAATTTAGCCCATTTAATAAAAGAACACACTAGAATCTCCAGCTCATCATCCACAACTATAGACATTATACTTGCGTCTAACAGTGATAAGATCTCACATAGTTGAGTTGTTGATATCTCAGTCAGTGATCATTTGATGATATATTGTACTCGTAAAGCTTCTGGTTCAACTATTGGTAAACATAGCAATGTGAAACTGATATCTTTGAAAAAGTGCAACCGAGAAAACTTTCAGCAATCATTACTTTCTGCTGATTGGAGTTCTGTTTCACTTAGTGACAGTATTAATGAAGCCTGGTGTAATTTTAAGGCAATTTTTATTCCAGTATAAGATAATATTGCACTTGTGAAGGAGGTCCGTTTAAATCAGCGCACAGAACCATGGATAGATTCTGAAATTTTGCAATGTATTAACGAAAGAGACAAAGCATTTCATTTCTATCAGAAAAGTAAAACTGAAGAGCATTATGATTCATTTAAGAAGCTTAGAAATAAAACTCGTACACTCATTGATAAAGCAAAGATACATTTTTTCATTGATAATTTAGAACATAATAAGAGTGGAAGTGTCTTAAACAACTTGGTATGCCATCTAAGAAAGATGTAAATACCTCTAGTAAAGTTGGATGAAACATCAATGGTGAAATTTGCTTTGATTTAATCAATGTTGCATAGAAGTTCAATTTATTCTTTACTACTGTTGCTTCTAAACTTGTAGAATAATTGCCAAATAGTTCTTTTAAATTTGGTTAATCTTTTGTTGATAGTCTTTATTCATCTAAAGGCAATTTTCCAAATATCTTTTTTAATTATCTCAAAGTATAAAGTACTTAAACATTTGAAAAATATTTGAAAGGGTTATTTATGAACAGGTCAATGCATATCTGAGTGAGAAGAAAATTTTGTATAATCTTCAGTCCGGTTTTCGATTTTTACAGTTACCGAAAGTCTAGACAGAAGCAATTTACAAATAAATGAAATGCCATATCCTTTGCGTCGGTATAATAACACATTATTCGTTTAATGTGGTGTTAATCTTGCACGACATGCAGAACGTCTACTTTCGGTTTCATCGAAGTCACCATCTCTTCATCTCACTAATATCCCGTGAGAAAAAAGAAGAAAATATGTTGAAATAATTGAAACATATTTTAGATAATTGAAAGAACGGATTTTCTATTTCATCAATAGTTCTTACATGATTCAATCCGATCTTTGAAAAATAATATAAATAATACGCGTTTAGGTCTAGGCTAACGTGCACACGTTCTACATGATTGGCCGTCTGCGCTATCTCGGACCACTTTTATATAATTCCTATCGTGCAACTTTCATCACACGGAACGAACGATGCGTTACACGATACACGATCTGAATGATTTACGATGAATGCACGAACGATAAACGCACGATGAATGTAAAAGGATAACGCGATACACGCACGATACACGAACATTTTGCAAAGTTACAAGTGCGCATCACTGTATATGCACACATTCGTGTCCGGTCTGAACTTGCACATCAATACGACATGTCGTGTACAAGACACAAGTCCCTACCTTAAAGGTCAAGGTCAAGCTTAGAGTTTAAAGGTAATGAAATCCTGTACATCTGCACACATTCATGTCCGAACTGACTTCGTCATGCATTGTTGGATTTTAAAGTTACTTTGCTCAAATATAGCACATAAAAACGACGTGTCGCGTACAACACCCATGACCCTACCTCAAAAGGTCAAGGTCACACTTAGAGTTAAAGGTAACGGAATTCTGTACCTATGGTAATTATTTTAACATTACATGGCATAATTGTTGGACACACGGATATGACATGTTTAATGCAAGTCCGGCGTCCTTACATTAAAACTAGAGGTCACACAGTTCAGAGTATTGTATATACACATGTTCATGTCTGAATTGTAACACTTTTATACACTGAAAAATTTGAACAGGAATTTGAAAAAATGTTTAGAACTTAGAGATAAAGTGTGATACGCAAGTACCGGCGCAACACATTGACGGTAAATGACAAACGCTATGAAACACTTCTTTTGGAGCATTTGTCACTTATTAGGGACATATCTTGTTAGAAAGCCGAGGAAACAGTCGAATATGTTTCCCTAGTCAATCCGATATGCGTTGTATCCCAAAAGGACCCTGTGTCATTATCTCTTGTTCAGAAAGAGGAGGCAGAGCATGCTATTGTTCATCCAGCTCCAATCCTTGAAACATAGAAATGATTGTTGATTAATGTTTGCCAAGAAATCAATGGCGGGTAGCTAACTAAGTAACTGAAGCAATTGCTGATGATGACGGTCTTGTTAGGAAGGTCATATTGTTGGTTGCCACAAGGGTGTTAAACAATAAAGGGTGTACAAATCAGACCTGTCTTGAAGGTTGTATTTAACTTATATTGTTGTATGTTATGAAGTTTACATCCTCTTAACTAGTAAGTAAATAAGGGTTATCTTGGTTATAAAGGAGGCAAGGAGGTAAAATAATTACTGCCGATACTATGATGAAAAATGATTAAATGTGTTATTTTGTTCTCTTTCGTTTAATTTATCGATATGTGCAATTGCATCTGAAATTGGTTTCGTAAACTTTATTACTCTCAGTACATGTAAAATATGCAAATATGAGGTATTTACAACATACACACATATGTAAACGAGGCTAATTATGTGTCAAGAATTGTTAAAATGCAAACAAGAAAACCTACCTTATTTTCCATTTTTGGCGACTTTGAAGATCCTCTATGTGAGCTGCTTCGAGTTACATTTTACAAAAGTTATTTCAAGTTACGTAGAACAAAAGTATGAATCATTCAAATATCCCATTTAAAATCACTAAACGATGTTCTAGTTGTTCTACCGTATGTATTTAAACAACATCATTTTCAAAATAGCATGCAATACAAAGTCTTTAAACGTCCGTTTGCGCCGATAAAAAGGATATTGGCGTTCCTCTTACGATAGTGTCCATCGGGCGTAAGCTCTGTAGCCAACATCTGCTTGGTTTGCGCCAATATCTTCTTTTGGCGCACATCGGCCATTTAAGGTAGTTTGCGACCTTTGTCTGACGTCAGACGTCAAAAAGCAAGCTTCTCCTATTGTTATGAAATTTTGCCTAATGATACTAAAACGAATTGCACGTATTATTTTTGTTTTAATTTTACCATTTTTCATTTCAAATATGACCTTAGTGTAATTTTAGTAGCACAATATACTAGATGTCTACCTGCGGAATACGTACATAAAAGTTTTAGATGTTTAACTGTTAAATGTCGAAGCGCAAAACGTTCAATACTGAAAATCCGCCCATTTCTTCACCAGAAATTGTGACTCCTGACTCAAATTAAGGTTAGTTTTGGTCAACGGAATGAAATTAAATCATCTAACGACACACACGGTGATTTAACGTAGATCCTAGCAAATAACATAACACATTAAAAATTTGGGGGTCTTCGGGGATTTTTTTCACAAAATTGTAATTAAGTAAAGTTTGGATCTCAAGAAAAATAATTTTGGCGCAAAAAGTGATTTAAGGCCCGCTTACACAAGGATCAACGTTGGAACAGCCATATTTTTTGTACCCGAAGCAGACAACAATCGGACGCAAACGAGAAGGCCAGTTGAAATGTTCGGAGAATTTGAGAAAAAGTCATGTTCTTGTAGAAGAAAGTATCGGAGTAAAATGAAACTTACTGTATGAAACTTTACGTACATTCATTTAAGATAATTTATGCACGTGCGTGCGTCTAGAACGAATGCAACGTTCGTCCCATCAAAAACTCTATTCTTTCAAAATATTTTAGCCCATGACAGCAAACAATAACAAACATTACAGAAATAAGTGTACAATTTAACAATTTTCATCATTTTCATTTTTAGATAGCTTGTCCGTTGTTAATGACAAATTCGTGTCTTTAAAATCATGCGCTGTTTATCAAGGAATACGCATAATCATTGTATAATAATTTACATTACATAAAGGTATTGCTATCACTACCTGTTTGTTTTAACATTTTCGAAAACTTGACCGTATCTTCATGAAATATGCGACGCTATTCGACATCATTTATCCTGCTCATCAACTGCAAAATATATGTATACTTTAAAACAAAAGTATGCCTTTGAAAAGCAAATGATTAGGAATGGCGTAAAGATCAGTCATCAATATAAAAGTTAAATCGAATTCATGTTTCTATTAAAATAAGTTAAAGCAAAGGGTTTGTTTATTCTCTATTGTGACTCACTTCAAGGTTAGTTCTGGTCAACGGAACGAGATTCAATCGACTAACGACTAGTGTCTATTCTATTACATGTGGTTGTGGGATTCATCCCATTTTTTCAAAGATCTATTCACAGAATAATAGTTTTATAAATTATGTTCATTTCTGAAAATATATGGTCATGACCTCAAAATGTAACGGTGGATTCTTAGATTCTGAGATCTTCGTCCGCACCTAAATGCGGGGTTCTATGTACGTGTAATTTAATGTTTTTATATTAGTGGGTGACTAAGACTTTATCAAGACTGAATTGATTCAACTTGTAAACAGTTATAGAGCACAATAAGACGCAGAGCAGTGTCAAACACAAACTTGCCTTTACTCTACTTTTGAGTTACTTTCCTTATTTATTTGCAATATAACACTTTTGTCCGGAACAACACATCAAAACACAAACGGACATGTAGGGACAGTGCAGTATTCAAGGACCTAAACTCAAGAATGTCCTTTTTCAGTATATATCGTTATAACTGGCTCTTTTCAGGAACAATACTTATTAAATACTGAACATAATTGAAACAAATGGCATACAGGAATAGAGGACATTATGGACATACAGTGTAGTGTCAAAAAACCTTAACTCAAACTTACTCTTTGTTTATGGTATTTACCTTTAATGATTTTTCGCATAAAACGTTTGCTCAAAGCATTACTATTATTTTTTTTAATTAGAGCTCAAACAATATCCATTCCTCTGTCTTCAAATTTCTTAGTCATAGAAAGAGCAATTAGCGGAGGCGTTGCCATGTTTAACATGGCTGTTGTTCTCTGTGGACTGACCCATTGCGGCTGGATATAATAATATATAAACACAAATTTAAAGCACCCTTGACTTTAGGAGTGACTTATCTAACACGCTTTATATGAAACCCCGTCAAATTGACCTAGGACATAATGTAATCATAAATAGCAACCCTCTGGCAAACAGAAAATAGTAAAACTATCAAACTGTTTTGGGTTTTTGAGTGCTTTTGTTTTTAATCAATCAACGGGTGCTGCTTCATCCGAAACGTATGGAACTGCAGAGGACATAGGAAGATTTGAAATGGCTACTTACATTAAAAATCCCATTTTGGGTTTCATACGCTTAGTAAAACTTCACCGTGCCTGGATGACCACCCGCACCCTGACTATTCTGCCTAATCTTCGTAGAGACAAATTTCTTACACTCAGGTGCAAAACTGTTTTCAGTTCATGCAGAGGGTTGCTGTTATGTTTTATCGTATTTTTCCTTCGTTTGTCAGTGATTACATTATTCATTTTTCTAAAATCCTTGTATAGCTTCCAGGTGTATACTTTACTTTTTATCATTATTAATTACATCATAGTCATTGAATTATACGACTGTGACCAGTCATTTTCTGAATTTGAACATTTCTGATACGATGCTAACTATTTTGAACCGAATATATTGGATATTTAAACCAAGAAGAATGTTGTAAATGAATGGCTAAAGACGTAAAATGATTATCGTTTCACGATTACAGGTTTCATTCCACGATGAAATATTTCCGCATAATAAACGAACGAATGTCGATTTTTCTTTTTCTAAAACGTAGTTTAACACGCTGGCGAAACTGTATAAAAAATAATACTAAAACATCTAGAAATGAATGATGATTTCTAACAAATGTGCAACATAACTACGTTTAGAAACTAATAAATGTATTTTTTTTTAATTCGTTTCATTAGTGCTATGTGTTAAAATCGATTTTGAATTTTGCATTTTCTGGAACAATTGTAGATATAATATTTAATGATTTGATATCGACATTTCAAAGCTACTCAATTATTTAGCTATCGTACTATGTTATCATTTTAAACTGATAAGGGAAACTTAAACAACAACACGTGTTCTTCTTTATGATTAATATGGCCACTAACGTTTCGGCTGTCAATTCATCAGGATAAAACAAATAACTAACAACGGGCATGACGTTAAACCACTTTGACGCACGTTCAGTAGGAAGTAACATTACTAAGTAACGTGCTGAAATAAAGGAGTAAATTGTACTCGCGGAGTATACCGTCGGATAGCATATATACAAAACTTCCTATAGAATTCTGAAAAAAACTCATATGTGTAGCAGTTATAATATTTTGATGTTAAATAAAAGCTTTGAGTTATAACCATATGAATACACAGTTTTAAGCTTATTGGTCCAGACAGTTTTCTTGCAAAAATGAAAAATCGTTTATGCTATGCCCGTTCAGATTGCAGCGTGAGAGCACTAACAATATTGGATCCGTGATACATATCTTAAACCTGTTTGTCAATGTACATTTTACTTTGTATTATATGAAATTGTAAAATGGATCCGAGAGGAAAATGTAAACTTCTGATAAGAATTGCAACTCCATGTATTCTAATTACAACATACATCACCGTCCAAAACTTGGTAAGTGAATAAGTTGTTTGCTTACTTTTTATCATCACATGACGTGACAAAGAAACTTTTTTAACGTTCTTTTTCTTAAGTAATATTTTTTCTGAATAATTCCTTACACAAAACAGTAAAATTATTTACAAAGCTTGCCCTATAATTTCGATGTGGTGTAAGTATTAATGACAATAGTAAAGAGGCACATTGTTTCATGCAGAAAACTATTACATTTGCCTGTCATGATGTCGTCATTCAAAAAAATATCAGTCTCCGATGCATTACGTTGAGTTCAATTAATAATGTTTGTCAAAAGCCTAAGCATGTTAAATGTCCCTTTAATTAGATTGAATATCCGCATTTGATTGTGTTCATGGCAACGAGGTGACGGACACTTTGGTCAAACAATGGATTCCACCAATCACTAAATAGATTCAGCTATTACGACAAGATCACAATACTTAATGTCGACACAGAATGATGGCAACCGTCCACTTGACATACTTGAACAAGTTCAAAAAATGTAATTCTATTTAGGCTTTGCATGTAAAACATCATGTTCGATGACTGATACTGTTTTCATCACGTAAATATGCATGTATATTCTTTCAGACAATACTGTAAAGCACTCAGTTTTGCCCACTGTATGAACAATCAAAAATATTGGAAGTGTTCAGGCAGATTTTACCATGCTAAAAAGATGCTATTTGAATGGAAATTTCTCCTTCTTGTTTATATGCAACTTTATACACATAAACGACCACCCTAATACTGAAATAATGGAATAGCTTTAATTTTGCCTACTTATCAGGGTTATGTCTTTATTTATCTCGTAAGGAAAAATTGGTTCCGTTTATCAAGTAGTCGGTAGTCATACGTTTATGTAGTCCCTCATTTGTACGAGTTGTGTATTCATTTTCGTCCGATAGTCATTATTTACAGAGCAAAATCTTTCATCGCTTTATTTTGATGTGTCATTAAATTTGTCTTTACGAAGATGCATTGAAACCCAATGACTGTACCTTGAATCAAACGTTGGTGTATGCTGTGCAAACGAAACAACACAATAGCAACTCTTGTACTGAATAAATAATTCTAAACTTGACTAAAACGAGCAAAGGGGTTTTGATGATGAAGCACTTCCTCTTTACATGGAAAACGTCGACACATGTTTTGAAAAACGTTGACGTGGGAGATTAGCCGATTTTGCTGGAAATTCATTTTTTGAATAAATGCCATATAAAAGCCATAGTCCAGTCAACTGGAGTAGTATTTGTGGAAAGTGCCGTTAGAAACAGGACTATACAAATATCAGCAATACCATTTTCAAATTAAATTATGACAGCTGGTACAATGAGGTCTGATGTTGCAGTTTATCTGGTTTAAGATTGTTAAAAAATCCAGTAAACTTGTTCAGTTAACTGTGTTTTTGCTCATTCTTTTGATGTAGGATATTGAGTGTTAGCCTTTGTAAACAATTTGCGTCAAAAACAGAGGGAAACAGATTTAGAGTTGGCTAATTTAAATATTTACAGTTTCATTATTAATTGGTTCGTCATCAGATTACGCATAATGCAGCATATTGATCTTAAATGTATGTTAGATGTTACTATTTTGCTTCGGATCAGTTATCTTAGTCTTTCGAATTTACTAGCCATTTGCATGTGAGTCCGTTTCGTTTTTCATATTTATTGTGTTTTTTTGTAGATCTGTTTAATGAGTTAGTATTCAAAATTATCGCTATCTAAGAAGGTTTACAATTTAGTTTTAATGAATCTAACATAAATCTGAGATCTCAGCTATACATTTGTCATGCACAGTTTCAATTCTGATAAATGTCTTTCTGGTGGATGGTTACACTCCTAGGCTTTGCTTGAGTGTGTTTTGGGGGCGTTGTTGGATGGCTGATAATCTAGTTTGAATAATAATGCCAGATTGGAGATTCATTTCATTTACTGTATGGATTGGTTGTTATATGCTAAAATGTATTATCTTTTTGTACTAGTTAGCATTGTACAAGTCGGAAATTAAGGAACAAAACGGCTGGATTAAGAAATCAAACACGTTAAATAGCGATGGTGATGGACGAAACTGGTTTATCAACGTCCTGTTAACGGTTGCATTTTGCTTCACGGGCCATTTTACTAGGTCACCTGTGCTAGATTACCTTATTTTACCTTTGAGCATACTGTCCGCCTCTGCGACTGCATATACCCACTAGACGTAACAGGGTGCGTTATTGTTTAAAACTAAGCATTCTGGTTTTTAATCGAGATCATTCTTATTATTATTAAAACTTAATTAAGCTGTTAAAATGTTTTTGTAGGGTTTAAAGTCAAAGAAAGGTTAATGGAGTTTTTTGAGTACGTCTGTTTATTTTCCTCTATGTCGATCATTTTCTTCAAACGACATTTCCTCTGAAACAACAATAAACGTTTGTGAAAACTGGAATAGATGTTTCTTAGTTGGCGCTCTACCAAAGTTGTAACACCTTTCCCACTTCATGGCGTGGCAATCCAACAAAAAATAACGTCCATATCCGCAAGCTCTACACCTTGGATTTTGATATGTGCCAATGTCTCAGGGTCCGAAATGGTACAAATAAGACACAATAAAACAGCACTAAACAGATGTTTAAGCCATAAAACAGCATGTCAATCATCTCATCATCACTTGACATAAGTAACTTTGTTTAATCTATTAGCTTAGAAAATTGCTCTAATGTCGCGATGGCGTTAATGTCGCGCTTTTTAAAGTCACTGTTTTCCATTATTTGCTGATAAATATTCATGCTGAGTTTTAGTTATTGGCTGCTTTCTTGACGACAAATGAAACGAAAAGGGACCACAACAGTAAGGTTTTTAAAACACGAGGAAACTACAAATTAATTCAAGATCTTGATGTGACTTATACAAAAACAAGAGAACATGGAAGAAAGAATGTCAAACCACACGATACTTATTTGTATTCAGCATTTATTGACCCTGGTCAAAAAACTACAAAAGAATCAAAGACAAAAAATACATCATTTAAGACAGACGGCCAGATAATTGTTATAGCTTGGCAAAATAGAAATATATCTCAAAAGAAGGTACAATGCTGTATACTTGACCATGAAAATACTGTCATGACATCTCCGGAGATTGAATCCAGTATATGCTGCTATAGGGGTTCGCCGTATTGCAGACATGTCGTGTGTCCTTTTAAAGGAGATAAATCAGACGTAATTGGAATATCATTAGCTGATTTTGACATGACATGTTCAAGTAATAAATCGCATTATATGACCCCTACAATACAAGACACAGAATTAAAGAAAAATAAAATGGCAGTATGTATAAATTCTAATCTATATGGCTCGCTCAGTGCTAAAAGACTAGTTGAGTGGTTTGAAATACATCGATATCTAGGAGTAGACAGGTTCACATGTCATCCTCATCCGACTCTTAATTCATTAGCGAGAAGGGTTTTACGGTTTTATGAAGACGAAGGATAGCTGGAAGCATTCGAGTTAGAAAACCCTAAAGGTAACTAGCAAATCATTTTTACCTGATAGTATAAAATAGTAGAAAGATTTGTATTAGATATTTCCGTAAAATGACGCTTACAGCTGACCTAGTACAGAGCGCCTTGGTGAGCATGTAGGATCAAGCTGTGTCCGTCATCGTCGTGCGTCGTCAACATTTTGTTTCAAACAACATCGCCAAAACCACTCGACATTATTATCATACATATACTATTATGATTACAAACAACAATTTTCCCTCACTAAACACAATTATTATATATTATTGTTTTCCATGTGTTTGTATTCATATTAGGATGACCTCAAGTGATATGACTCTTGCTGAAATATCATAATGCTTTGTTATAAATGTACATTGAATACACGTAATTCTGTAAATAATATACAATGAATAAGGTAAAGTCCTTACTGACCACGAAAACACCATGATTCAAACAGCCCTGATCTCTATCATTATTAATAACACTTTACATGATGTCAAAAAACAAATTAACAGTTGTTTCTCTGTCTCCATGTCATATATAGTCGAGTCCAATACGCGATTATGGAAAAATTTAATATATGTTCTATCAACGTTCGCGGATTAGGAAATATTAAAAAGAGAAAACAAGTCTTTCAGTGGCACCAAAACAAAAAATGCTCAATGTACTTACGTCAAGAAACACATTGTAATACTGATTAAATTGCCAAAATGAAAAGTGATTGGAAAGGGGCGTCGTTTTTTAGCGGCAATAAAAGCAATAGAGCGGGGATAGCATTCTTATTGGACATAAGGATCATCAAGGAAAAATTATTTTTTAAAGAAATAAAAGTAGGCATACTTGCATATGTTCAAATTCAAATAAATAATCATTTAGTCACGGTTTTAAATATTTACGGACCAAATGAAGATAACACTTCCATGTTTCACCAGTTAGAAAACGAAATACTATCACTTGATGATTCTTATATCATAACAGGAGGCGACTTTAACACTGTATTAGATATAAACTAAGATAAAAATAAAGGAAGATGTACTACGCACACAAAGGCTAGAAGAAAAATCAACCAAATGATTAAATATTGTGATTTGGTCGATATTTGGCGCTTTCAAAATCAAGTCAGGCAACAATTTACCTGGCATTCTAATACAAATCTTGTAATATTCTGCACACTTGACTACTTTTTGATTTCGGACACTAAATACTTTTACAAAAGAAAGTGAAATAATTTCAGGACCTTTCAGTGAAACTTAAGGAATGACCTTTACCAACAATAAAGAATGAAACGTAAAACTTAATTTGGAGCCTAACTTGGACAGTTTCAAATCTTGTTTAAAACAATGGGAACCGTAAACTTACATTTCTAGGAAAGGTAACATTAATAAAGACCTTCGCTATTCAAAAACTAATCTATCCACTGACAGTTCCTCAAAACCAACCACAATACATCATAAATGATATAAATAAAACAATGTATACCTTTTTATGGGATAAAAAAGCCAGAGAAAATAAAAAGACAGGCCTTAGAACTAGACTATAGTCAGGGAGGAATTAAAATGATGAATAAAGGTATGTTTCTTAATTCTTTAAAGACGTGCTGGATAAAAAGATTTCTAAACGAAAATAGCAGTCCTTTATGATATTTACGGACCAAATGAAGATAACACTTCCATGTTTCATCAGTTAGAAAAAGAAATACTATCACTTGATGATTCTTATATCATAACAGGAGGCGACTTTAACACTGTATTAGATATAAACTAAGATAAAAATAAAGGAAGATGTACTACGCACACAAAGGCTAGAAGAAAAATCAACCAAATGATTAAATATTGTGATTTGGTCGATATTTGGCGCTTTCAAAATCAAGTCAGGCAACAATTTACCTGGCATTCTAATACAAATCTTGTAATATTCTGCACACTTGACTACTTTTTGATTTCGGACACTAAATACTTTTACAAAAGAAAGTGAAATAATTTCAGGACCTTTCAGTGAAACTTAAGGAATGACCTTTACCAACAATAAAGAATGAAACGTAAAACTTAATTTGGAGCCTAACTTGGACAGTTTCAAATCTTGTTTAAAACAATGGGAACCGTAAACTTACATTTCTAGGAAAGGTAACATTAATAAAGACCTTCGCTATTCAAAAACTAATCTATCCACTGACAGTTCCTCAAAACCAACCACAATACATCATAAATGATATAAATAAAACAATGTATACCTTTTTATGGGATAAAAAAGCCAGAGAAAATAAAAAGACAGGCCTTAGAACTAGACTATAGTCAGGGAGGAATTAAAATGATGAATAAAGGTATGTTTCTTAATTCTTTAAAGACGTGCTGGATAAAAAGATTTCTAAACGAAAATAGCAGTCCTTTATGGAATGTTTTTTACGAACCGTTATTAAAATGTTTTGGTGGAAAACTTATATTTAAATGTAACTTAACAAATAAAAATATATATTTGAAATTACTTCAACTAAACAGCTTCCTTTGCGACATATTGAAGACATGAAATTACATAAAACAGGACGATTGTAAATTAACTTATAACAAGCAGATATTGTGGAATAATTCAAAATAAAAAGTGAAAATACTTCATTTTTCTACGAGACTTGGTATCAAAAAGGAATCAAATATTTGGAGCATATTTTCGATTACAGAACAAAGAAATTATATTCCTTTGCTTGCTTTCAGTACTTATATAACATAGGAAATAGGGAA
>JAUMHA010406070.1:0-10977 GCA_032359765.1 Saxidomus gigantea | reverse complement strand
TTTTTTTCTACCTTTATTTTTAGCTCTTACACAAAGAAAATACTCTTAATGCTGACAAATTGAATATATATTGCTTTTAACAAAAATTAAAATTTACTAAGAATTTGGAGTGCAGTCGCTTTAAATCAAGTGCCATAACTATATAAGAACTAATCCTATCAAGCCCATAAATAAACACATCCGATATCTTATGAGCATACACATTCTCTGTAAATATGATTAGGATTAAAGAAGAAATGAAAGTGCTAGAATGTAAACACAGTTATAAATTGCAATTTTTGCTAAATCAAGGGCAAAAACTCTGGAAGAACTTAATCGATCAAGCCCAGATTGGAACTCATTCGAGATCTTAGTGTCATACACATTCTCTGTAGTATGATAAGGATTAAAGAAGAATGAATGTGCTAGAGTGTAAACATAGTTAAATATAGCAATTTTTGTAAAATCAAAGGCCATAACTCTGAAAGAACAAATCCAGTCAAGCCAATAATTGAACTCATCAGAGATCTTATGATCATACACATTTTTGTAAATATGTGTAGAATTATAAAGAAAAGAAGTTCTTAGAGTGTAAACATAGTTAAATCTTGCATTTATTGTTAAGTCAGGGGCCATAATTCAGGAGTACTAATCCGATAAAGTGTATAATCAAACTCATCCGAGGTCTTGTGGCCACATACGTTGTGTTCAAGTTTTATTATGATTGTTTCAAAAATTTAGATGCTAGAGTGTAAACTAACTAATTGTGAACGGACGGAAGACTGACGACAGACATTCAACGGTCCTTAAAGCTCACAATGACCACTTCGTGGTCAGGATAGCTAAAAATAACTTTCCTTAGTTTTATATAAATACAGTAATACAAAGTATAAATTCGTCGCATGTCTCATTTGTTAACCAATACATCCATATCATTTGTTTATTGGTCTATTCGTTTGAGATTGGACAATCTTGTTACATATATAGGATTGCACAGACTCTAGTATAAATTTCCAATGTCGTCAGCAGTGATTCACATCTGTATGCATAATATCTCGTCCGAATGTTTACGTCATACGAACATATACCTATTTAAGTGAGAAATTACAGTTTTTTACATACTGTAACTGGTCTGGTAATGTGAATAAAAAATTGAAATCACTACAAATACTATACTTAAAAAAAAATATCTAAAAAAAATAATATACAAGATACATCAATGCGAACAGTGAACACATTTTGTTGAATGATCAAAATATATACAAAATTAGTACTTTCTACTGTCAGTTGACTCTCTTCTGACATAGTGAATACATTTCATTAAAGGTTAGAGAAACATAAAACCGGGTAACTGTGAAATGTTTCAATGCAGCTGTAGTAAGTTCTGCAAATAAAGTTTACGAAAGTGTAATGGTGTAAGTTGTTTCAAATCTCAGTTTACCGATTGTTCGTAAGTTGTTCATTCTTGTTGAATATTTCTATGGCGGGCACCACTTAACATCCATAAACTACAAAAAAATAATATCTTGACATGACACCATGCGTATTTCCTTTATGAAAATGAGGTCTTTTGTAAAATTTAATTTCTTAAAACTGGTAACGGTTACCTACTGACTTACATTTGTAAACTGCTGTCACTTTTAATCGCCAGAGGAACATAAATATGAGACGTATGTTCTGGTTGCTTATGTAACAGTAATTGTACGAGGGTCGTTCGAAAATTGTTGTGTATAATTGTGCTTTTGAACCGTACAGACTGATTGAAACGCGATTTTCTTCATTCCATGTCCTAAAAGTACTCTTAATTACTAGAAATGCCGATCTTAGTCTGTGGATCCATTTCTGTACAGCGACATGGTAGGCTGATTTTTTTATACTAAACAAAGGTACAGTCGAACCGTCTCATAAAACACCTTAGCTGACTCATAAACACGGTAAATGTCGGCAGAAATTTCTTTCAGAGAATAATAGAGCTTACTGCGAACTTTTATGTCAGTACGTTTGTGCGAAGTATTTGCCATTCGTTTTCCAAACAATTTTTCAGCTCTTATCAATGGCTGCCTTTATTAAAATGACAAAACTATACAAACCGGATGCTCAGACGATACATGTATAGACCATGTGAAGATATTTGATAGAGGTATTCAGATGTATAAATATTGATGTCATATTCCTCGTTGATACTGCGTGACAGCACAAAACATTTCTAAATCCCCTAGTATATTGTCATGAAAATACAACTCTTGCTTATATTATCTTTGCTCGCAGAAGTATTCTTAAGACAAATGACAGCAGTACCGATTTATAATTTTGCAAAAGAAAAATAAAATTCTAAATCTCGAGGAAATGCAATGCCTGTCGCCAAAGTTGTAATGTATAAAGTTTTAAGGCATTACTTTTGAACAATTGTTCTTATTTTACCCTAGAAATCTAATCAGGAATAGACTTGTTGTTACAATATTACTGTTGTCTTCCACATTAGTTACATTTAATGCAATTTTGTCAAACAACTTACCGTTTGTTTGATCTATCTTTCAAAATGGTTCAAAATCAATTGTAGTTTCGTATTGTGTAGATGGATGTACAACTTCAGACCACATATATTTCTTTATACTGCCTTCTTAATAACATGCGTGATTACATTGGAGCTTCAAATAATTAATTTTCTCTTGTCTAGACAATAACTCTACTATGTTTTCCATATCATAAGGACTCAGACTGAAGATTCTAAGATAATAAAATATTTGTGTTTGTTTGTCATTTCGTCTTAAGGGGAACTAGTGTTCTTCCTTGTTTCGTTAATGAGTTTCAACACGTTTTTACGAGTCCAAAATCAAACAATTTGTACGCATGCAAGTAATTTAATTGTAAATGAGAATCATTTTGTGTGTTTTTGTCTGCCTTGTTACGCGGCTCAGTTAGTAGTTTAAAGTTTCAAGGCTTTATTGATTTAAATCTTCTATTGTTATCCTACGAATTTCATAATTATTAATAAAAAGCGTTGCACAAACAAAGGTTCTGTGATATCTACCCATTTCTTTACATGAAGTTTCCGTTTGTAAAATAATTATGTGAATTCTAGACATTATCTAGCACCATTAATACCTCGAAAAATAATTCAAGCGGCAGTAGAATCGGCATATCAAATTTAATTTTATTAAGCGTTCATTTGTCCCTATTCTTTCCTATTTCGTGTACCTTAACTAATTGTATCATAGTGCAAACAAAGTAATAGATAAGAGAAAAAATCTTTTTTATTTTATAAAATGGAATTCTCCTTAGATCTTTTGGTAATAAACATTTTGTTCAAATTTCATTAACATTTCTTAGAAGCGTTCATGCTTCAGTGTAAACAATAATATGTTGGCAGACATCGGGCATTTATCGGTCCTTAAAGTTCCATTTAAGCTGGTGGCTCTATTAGAATTAGATCGCTTTTATACTCATTCTAAAATTACAACAGTGGCTCATTTTCGGAATCTAGTATGATCTGCATATGCGTGCAAAAGAGTGATATTACTGTGGTAAATTGCAAAACGGGTAATAACATATTGGCAAAAAATAAGACAAGTTCAATGCTATGATGCTTTCTAAATGTCGCAACTGCATGAGTAATACAAATGTATCATTTTCAAATCTAGTTATCAAACTTTTTTGTGGATAAAACCTGGTAACATTTCGCAATGCACTTCTATCTTTCAGCTAACACTGTAAACTTCTAAAAATAACACACAGGTCCGGTAAGATATAACACACTATATAACATATTTTGTGAACAATACTGAAATATTAAACCGTTTAGCATTTACAACGATGCGGACAAACATTGATTTCAGTTTAGCACTGTCTTAAAGTATAATTTCTAAGACATTTTATGTTTCAGTAATTATTGAAATGTATTTTACAGAACAGATACATGAAAATAGAAATAACCCCAAAAGTCCGTGGCAACATCTTAAATCAGGGTACAAAACACAAAAGAAAGATAACTCTAATATTGTTCTTAACATCGGTGGTGAAAATAGTTTTAGTCCTAAGAAAATAGCAAACCATTTTAACAGTTATTTTACAAATGTTGCAGCCAAACTTGTAAGTAAACTACCAAATCCAAGTCGATTATTTGATCTTAGTTCTAAGATGTTGTATGATTTTTACAATGAAAGAAATCCTGAAGGTAACACTTTTGTATTGAAACATGTTTCAGAATCAGTTCTATACAATGAACTAAAAATTTTGAATTCTTGTAAGAGTACTTGTTTAATAGAAATCCCAGCAAAACTTTTGAAAGATGGGGCAAATGTTCTCTCATATCTGAAAAACTAGGAATCATGTTCATCTTAGTTAGTTGACAATAAGTTATCAATTCATTTGAGTAAAACTGAGTGTATTCTATTTGGTTCTTTAAGGAAATTAAAAACGGATGTAAGTTTTAAAGTTGTGTGCCATAATCATTCTCCGACATCATCTGTAAAGTATTTAAGTTGAAGTATTGATGGCAATTTCTCTGGTGAAACAGTTGTTAACTCTATTGTATCAAAGGTAAATTTTAGACTTTAATTTTTGTATAGACATGCTTCGGTATAAGATTATAATACTAGGAAACATTTTTGCTCTGCCCTTATACAATGTCATATAGACTATGCTTGGTATCCTAGTTCAAGTAACAGTTTTAAAGACAAACTCCAGATATGTCAAAATAAAATTGTCAGATTTATGATTGATATGAGTCCAAGGGAAAGTGTTTATTGTCAAACTTTTGCTGATATGTCTTTTGAATATTGAAGCAAGAAACAAGCAGCTTCGTTTGAACCATGTTTTTAAAAATGTAAATAGTACAGGACCTTCTTGTATGAAGGAAAGTTTTATGTTTACAATAGATTCACATTGTCATTTTACCCGCTCTAAATTTATATAATTGTGTTGCTCCAAAATCTAATGGAAAAGAAAATGTAACTTTTTATTACTCTGCAATTAATGATTGGAATTGACTGTCTGTGCATAACTAAGAAAGCGGTTAAATACCACTTGTTACTGGTGGCTAATATTTCTTAGGCCAAGTGGTTTATTTATTCATGATAGATTGAACAATATTTGTTTTAATTCTAATGCACGTTATATCAAACGAAATATAACTGTTTGTAGTGCATAGAAACATATCATAAATGTACTTATAACTTAATTTTTCATTTTTATGTGAACTTTCAAAAACCAAAGTCTTTTTTTTTTCTTTTTTTTTTCATCTAAAAGGTATTTATCAGGACTACATTGGAAATAAGCTTCATAGCTTTATGGGCCATCCTAGGTTTAATACACAATTAATTTTAGCTAACTGCTCTTTCGAGTTTCTACATATATTAGTTTACTAATGTGTCTATACTTTAGTTCATGAACAATTATAAAGAACTTGTTTGGTGCTTATAAGTTTGGATTATATAAGTCTAAGTGAATAGTGTTAATTAATTGTGAAACTTAATCTGTGATATAAAACTTATATGTAAATTTAAACATTCTGTACTCGTTTTGGGAAGGCTGCGTTTTTGGTACGTGGCATTCCCTGTTTGATATTATTTTTGTTTTTGATAATGTCGCTATTTATGTATTTAATTTGATTGTAAATAGGTGTATTTTACCTGAATAAAAATCAATCAATCATAAGGAATGATCGCCTTCAACCTTAGATGTATTACATTTAATGTTAGCTACAATAAACATCATATCGCAATTAATAATGCATTACAATGAAAACTATATGCTCACACTACAATTTATAACATTTTTCAAATAATTAAATCAACAATTTATCTAAATTGACATTCTATTACAGTCATACATGTAAATTCATTTCAATATACAGCAACTCCAAACAAACTGGTTGTTTTAAAGTGAAACGCAACTTGACATATTGCCTTTGAAAGCTTTTTCTATTTCCACAAAAGTGCACGGACCTGACAAGAACGTTGATAGTTTCTTTGGAATGGAGTTAGTTTCTAGATAATACACGTCGAAACAACGTGTTCTAATCATTCAGAACATAATGGCAAATATGCAACTTTATAATTCAACGCAACTGTTACATTTTACATTTGTTTTGCTAATTTGTGCATTCGATTATTGTTTATTGTCTTCATTTAAAATGCTGAAATGTATCTGCGGTAAGAAAAACAATGTGAAAAAAGACAAGAAATTAGTATTGATTTTTACCCCACAGAATAATCCCACTCTGTCCTAATTATGGACAATCAAAAACACATTACATCGTAAATGCTGGGCGAGACAGTAAATTTGTTGCTTGATTTAATAATGATGATTATCTTTTGTTTTTCCAGACATTGTTCACAATAGTTAATTTCTACCAAGGTTCTTGTCTACACTACGATATATTTATCAAAAGAAAGCGGCATTTCACGAACCAGCAACTGCTCATTCTACAATGTTGGGAAGGAAATCAGGCGCAATACAAAATAGCTGTTCCTGATTTAATGACTTTGGGCGGTATCAACTCAACATTCAAAGAACCATTATGATAATTTATTAAAATGTTTCATGAGTTTATCAAATGTTACAATTTGAGACGTATACAACGGTCTGTTCAAACGACACGGCTTCGCTTTTTAAAACAAGGGTGCCATTATTTATAAATGTAGGAATAAAGTTCCGTATTTATTTACCTTTCAAAATTCCTGTTAGAACCACTATATGCATAGTACATTGAAGTGCATATAGACAGATAGATGTTTATTATTGCTCCAAATGCAGTTTTAAGTGAAGGTAAGCTGTTTCTAAATGTATATATAGTATTACAGGACTGAAATCCGTCCGCAGAACAAATGTTATAACTATTTACAGATTTACACACAAAGCTTAATCATTTATCGGTTCAAATAGATGCCATACGACAGAACAGAACAGCATTCCAGTTCGGCAAAAGTGGCATCTAAACGCTTGGCAAGGAGTGGAAAAGGAGAAGCGGTGTAGAGGTTTTCCAAGGATGACCTTGTACAATGTCGATTCCATGTGATATATAGATATACATATATATTTCTGCGTTCAATCTGGTGTCTAGAGCGTCCAGTGCAAACAAACTTGTTATAGATTAAACCTCTGTTGTCCTTTGGGTATAACCCATGTCCTGGTGGCTGCAATTCCTTATAGCTGTATTACTAATTGCAAGATACAGTACATAAATGTCAAGTAAACACACTGAATGTGCCGAAAACATATCAAACATTCATGTATTTTAGATTTAATTTTAGCAAAAAGGGTCTGGAAGATTACAGATGAGTGATATATCTGTTTCTTCAATTTGAAGGGTATTGTGACAATATTTAGTTCAAGTATGCACTTTAGAGGGTTTGTCAAACGGTTTTCCTGCGGAGGATGGATTTAAATGCTATCTATTTAGGGTGCGAGTCATTTCACAACAGCCACATGGACAATGCCGTATTGATTTCAAGGTGGCAGTGACATACTAAGCTGCGAAAAGATAATTTAAAATTTGCTGCTTATACGGCCATTATTTTCCGATTACTTGAAATACTATTTGCTTTTCTACGTCGAGCTACATATGGATACATTGCCCTTCCTTTTCTAAAATCTTAAGGATTCGATTCATTTTTAATACATTTAACGACTAAACTTACTAAGTAAACCTTCAGTTGCCCTTATGATAACTCAATGTCTGTGAAACGGTACAAATCAGCACGTACTATTACACTGACGTATTAGCATAGGATACAATGATGGATATACCAAGCGTATCACCAGCTTGCCCGTTAATAACAATATCGATATAATACTGATTGTTGACCAACCAGAAGACCGGGTATTTTATAGAAAGTTAATGAATAATAACATAGTTTGTTTGGCATGTCAAAGACGTTATATAGCATATATGTTGAAAAGATTTCTTTATAATCTATTGATAGAATCATGACATTCCATTTAAGTAGTTCTGGCTGTGTAGATTTATTCCAATAAAAGCTGTTTCAACCTGTAAATTGAAGATATTCATCAATTCAATTACATGTTTAGCATTTTGACTTGTAAGGACAATTTTTTATATGTTTTGCCGTCCTATAACTTGCAGTATCTTCTCACCGCAACTGATGTAGATGTTTGATTTCTTCTGTCTAGGCCCATGATTGATAATTTCCACATAAACCTGTGAAAATTATCTTCTTCATTTTATTTTATTTGTTTTCTAATTTATATTTAATGTTATTCCTCGAAGAGCGAGTAATAAAGATATCAAAAGTTGCTGAATCACATTAATTTTTCATTTTATGCATTTTCAATTAGTCCTTTTACGGTACTTTTATGTATTGTAAAATGTTGTGACAGACAAAGTTACAATGACCTAAATAGTGTCATTTGCTCGTACCTGTGACGCTGTTGCATGTGATTAAATAATAGTTAGCCATAACTGTAATTATATTGACTCTTACCAAACCTTTTCAAGCATGCATAGCAAGATGCAGCACGCTTTAGTAAAACAAGCTATGAACGCGACAGCTGTGAGATTTCTTCAAGTCATTCCCCCTCATATACCTTCTTCGCGGTAAGAAGAAAGTGTGTCATAAATTCGCTTATGTGTTTTTGCATGATAATTTTCTCCGCAAAAGATACAGTGTAAAAAACCGTGGTATTGGATTGAGAATTCAGTTCTACGCGAGTCCAACAACAGTCAAAAGTTCGTTCCGTATTCACATTCAAAAGACATTATATTAAATTTTCATATATATACCATTATGGTACGCATTCTTAGTGTGAATATGTTCATAGTTCATTGAAATTACATTGCTTCGTTAGGTTACTGCACGAATTCAGGTATTAATGTGACTTGTATAAAAAAGGCACTGAAAATGTTAACATGTACAGTACATAGCAGCACCTGAATTGCAAATACTATTTATTTGATTGATAAAACGTAAGTTTTGATCGGAGTGTTGTTTTGAAATATTTTATTAACACCAATATCGTGATAGCATTTGCTCATAAACAATACTTAATACACGTGTCATTACACACAACAACTGACCTCTAAAATAACCAATAAGATCATTAAAATTCTTTAAAATATAGAAGCGAGGAAAGAAAATAAACACCTAGTCATTCATAAGAATTCAAAAAATCGTTATTGCTCCATCTACATTCCAAACTGTCTGATAGTGTGTGTAAGAAAACAAATAAGAACGAAAGCAAATATTTTTTTTGTCATTTTCTAGCAACTATACGTAAAATAAAATGTAAGCTGAGATTTTTTTATTCGGTTTCGGGCCCCGAAGGTAACCCCATTTATTACCTCCATCACATCACAAGTGGAGGTCGGAGGACCATCCCACAGTAGTGTTACACTTATAAAATTTATTAAAAGCTGAGAATTAACAAAATATAAACTTAAACAAAGAAAACTTTTATTATAATTACCAATATTACAATTACCAATTTAGATTTGATCAGGTCGTGCAGGAAAACACCAACTTCAATATGTTATCGTTAGTAGAAAAAGACAACGGGCAGCTGTCGGAATATTCAAACTTAGACGTTAGAACTTAGAAGTACCTACTATCATTCAGTTTCTGGATAACTATGTTAAACTATGATACGTTCTCACAACTTAACAAATTGAAATTCTGTCGGAAATTAAATATCCCTGCAGAATAATTCAATTATCACAATGTAAGAGTCTTGTAATGCGGACAAGTAAAGACAGATCATTTAATCAATAGTAAACCCATTATCAATAGAGTTACCAAGGCGACATAAATTCATTGTAAAAGAATTATAAAAATAGTTAACCTTGGTATGTCATAAAACAGGCTCTTGTAAACAAAATAATGTATTGAAGCATGTGCAAAACTGTTGAAATTCGCGTCCCCGCCCGAAGATAAACGGAACAATTTTACGGCAGTTGAAAGGAAACTAGTCAAAATAAGTATATTTTAGGAGTGACACTTAATATTTAAATTAAAGTTCTCGTATACTACACAGAATCCTATGTTTTATAAACGTTACATTTAATTTATGGAATCATTGATACATCAATTCCCGTATTCTTTATTAAATCTCATCAAATAAAATGCACAACATCTACACTCTTCAAAGTATGACACTACCAATGTTAGGATCATGCTGAACCCTAGACACTGTTTCATTTATCCATCAGTAAATGCCAGCTCGTAATCGTAAAACAAATTCCCTTAGATGTCTCGCCTAGGAGTTACTGTAGTAGACTCGATGCTTTTCATCTAAGAATTCATGAGTTGTTACTTGTTTGAGATAACCTAACAGTTTTATTAGAAATGGTTTGTCGTAACGTCCGTGATTTTTTGTACTTAGAAGGGAAAATTGAATATGTGAAGAACCACTGAAGGAGTTCATTCATCGTTGTCACGTTTAGTTTCATTTCTCTTCCTTTTTATATGTTACATGATCTTATTTCCTTCAGCCTTAGAGTAAAGGACAATCCCAAGCAGTATACCGTTTAAAACTGTGCACATTTTTGAACTAGATAGATAATACAGGGAATTAAAATCAATTTCCAGTAAAAATAATGGATTTTTATCTGCCATCAATCCACATGGATCATGCAAAACTTTGCATAGTACTTATATATTTTGTGTCATTAAATTCTGGTCAGATGTTTTAGAGATTTAGCGTCAACAACATTTGACTATCCCTTCGACCTTGACCTTTGAGCAAGTGACCAGATACCTAAAAATGCACAACTAGGCATACAACTTACATAATCTGTGAAGCATTATCAAATTCTGACCAGGGGTTTTAGAGATTTAGTTTCCACAAGATTCTGTCTACAAACAGACGGACGGACGGACAGTGATGGACAGACATACATGATGCATCCAGTATATCCCCTAACACTTTGTGTTCGGGGGTTTAAAAACAGGTTCTGGTACTACCAAGTTATGATTATCTTTAATAAGTTGTTGTGACAGATTGCCAAAATCTCAGTTGTTGGTAAACACTATTAACATATTT
>JAUMHA010406059.1:0-10979 GCA_032359765.1 Saxidomus gigantea | reverse complement strand
ATCTAGTGATCTTCCACCAGGCAAGTGGACTTGTACCAAGGTGAGCGATATAGGGCCATCTTGGCCCTCTTGTTTGTCTAGTATATTTGCTGATAACATTATATGGAAAGCACTTTCACCTACATTCTTAAAACATGAAGAAGAAATCATGCACAGCAGATGAATTTGAATTGAAAAGAACCAGTAATTTGAATAAAGAATAAAATACACGTATCTATAAAATTTCGGAAATTATTGAAGGAAAAATGAAAATGCTTATAAAGTGCAAACTTTCTGTCTCCTCTAGCTGGTGCGATGTGTAGCTTTGGAGGAATGTTTCACCCAATAATATTTCAGCAGCTTCATAGCAGCTTCATATAAGTGTGTCCACATTTGTAACATATTATGCTACTGTTAATATTTTTGAAATCATCTTAGTTAAAACATGCTTTTACCATACATATCATCGATAAGTACAGGAAATTCAAATTATTAAAACGACAGAAAACTTGAAAAAATGGTTAAATTTTCTGAATACACAAAACTAATGTTTGGAATCATTAGTGTAATATTAATACTAAAATTGTCGATGCAAAATATATAGATTATGGAATTGATACATGATACAGAGGACTGTCAATACATACATTATATTTTTTACTATTTGTGTACATATATATGTCTATAGTTTCGTTTATTCACTTTTACAACTTTAAATTACCAGTGGCAAATCTTTTTGTCATTTGCAATTTACTGTAGATATGAAGTATCATTGTGTTTTGTTCTGGATTTAGCATGGGTTAAATAAAGAAACGTATCATAAGCCCGATAAATTTTACATGTTATTGCAACCAAGATGTGTGATCCGTTCTTATTTGCAAACTTTTGAAAATTATAAATGAATAAATTAGTGGGAAAGTACAGTAATTTGATAACACTGTTGGTTTTTAAATGTGTAAAAGAACAAAACTTGCTTATGCAATTTCGTGTATTATTGATAGTCGACAATGAAAACGGCGGTTGTAGAGACACGGTGTATGTTTTAAATAATTAGATTTATTTTTAACTGTGTATTTATAACTTTTTTTTATTGTTGATGATACATTATATTTTGTTGATGGTTATATTGACGTAAGTTTTAAAGTCTGGTGAACATAGTGATGAAAATAACTTGTTGGTGTACATTACAAAGAATGATGTTTTACATGTACCGGCGAACTCGACTGATAATTGCTAATAAATGTCGAAAGCACGTTCAACTACATTCTTGAAACATGAAGATAAAATCATGAACAGTAGATGAATTTAAAACAGCAAAGAACTTCAGTATTCGAAATAAAAGATTAAAAGGAAACATGAAAATGCTTATAAAGAGAAATTTGTCTGCCCATTCTAGCTGATGTGATGTGTAGATATGGAGGAGAGTTTCACTCAAAGATTTTTAAACAGCTTCATATAAGTGTTTTACACATGTAAAATGTTACGTACTGTAACTGTTATGTAAATGCTATTAATAATCAGACTTTTTGTTTCAGTTCTACACAATATTAATATTTTTTAAATCATCTTTGTTAAAAAAATACGTGCTTTTACCATAGTTATTATCGACAAGTACAGGAAATTTATTATATTTAAACGCTTGAAAATTATGAAATTGAGGGTAATTTTTCTGAATACACAAAACTGTTTGGAATCATTAGTGTAATATTGATACTAAATTCACGATGCAAAATATATAGATTATGGAATTGAAACATGATACAGAGGACTGTCAATACATACATTATGTTTTTATTACTTTTTGTGATTATATATATGTATATATGTCTATATGTTCGTTCATTTGCTTTTACAATTTTGAAATGACCACTAGCAAATATGTTTGACGTTTGCTAATTAGTGTAGATATGAAGTATACATTGTATTTGTGTTTTGTTCTAGATGTAGCATGGAATACATAAAGAAACTTACTAGCCCGAGAAAATATGACGGATTCTTGCAGCTCAGATTTGCGATCTGTTCGTAATCAGCAAACTTTTGAAAATGATAGATGAATAAATAAGTGGGAAATTACAGTAATTTGATAACACTGTTGGTTTTTAAATGTGTAAAAGAACAAAACATTATATGCAATTTTGATTCTCGTCAATGAATACAGTGTCGTACAGAAACGGTTTATGTTTTACACAAACTGGTTTTAAACATGTTCAAGGCATAAAACATTATACAAATAAGTGCTTTTAGCGGACGTGTGTCAATACGGGCGCGGAACAAATGTACATATGACTTTTAACGGAAACACATACGAAGAAATAATGCAGAAAATAAAGTTCATCTGTAGGATGAGCTCCTTCTCGTTGACTGTGTAGTGTCTGATGACGCGAGGCAACGCCAAAGTTAGTTTTTACTGGTATAATATACTTCCATTTATATATTTTCGTTTATTTTTGTTGGTAATGGTACATTATGTTTATTTGATGGTTGAACTGGGAAGTTGCAAAGTCCCACGAACGCTTAAATGACCAAGAACGATGTATTACTGGCGAAATTGATCGACATTATAATTTGTTCATAAACATTCTTAACGTTGCTTTCTAGAGGATGAGTACTTGTATTAAAAATAGTGCAGAATTACTCTTTACAATGATATTACAAAACATAAGAAGTGTTTTCTGTCAACGCTTTCCTCGTAAAGATCTGACAAAATATGAAAGAAAGGTTTGTGTCTAAAATAGATTTTTATTGTTAATAAGACACAGTTCAGCCAGTTGTATTTGTATATTCTAAATACTAGTTTTTAAAGTGATAATGGGACTTTAATTGTTAGATGTAAATTTGATTTTATATGTATGTATAATTACAATGTATTTTAAAAAACGAGCTAGATCTAGTTCTTTATCATATCAGGAAGATTTGGCTTAATTTCAAATTGATTTGACAGGATTATTTCGTGGTTGACTTTCGATACTATGTTGTTTTGCTTGCTAAATCAAACTTGGCCACAGTTTTAAGCTCAAATAGACGAAGTTAATCAGAGCTTATGCATTGATGGTTTATCCGTCATCCGTCCGTTCGTCTGTTTGTTAACTTTCCTTCATAACACTCTACAGGTTACAATTTTCATTTGACTTTCATGGAACATGCGCAGAAGACAATATCAGAATATATGCCATGCTGTGCGAAAACAAACCGTGCTGCTGTCCGTGTTAACTCTCTAAATGTCACAATTTCCAATGGAATTGTACAAACCTTGCTCCGAAGGTTACCAGCAACATGAATGAACTGTACATGTATAGAAATTTCACCATGTTTTGCAAAAACCAAGGTGATTATTTGATAACACTCTATATGTCAAATTTTTCAATGGACTTTCACACAACTAACTCAGACGGTTGCTTGCAACCTAAAAATAATCTGTATTGAAGTTGGAAAATACTATGGGAAAACCAATTGTATCACAGCCAATAATTCTAACGCCTTGATAGCAGGTCGCATTTTCTTAATGATTTTCACAAAACTTACTCAGATCAATACAGTCAGTCCGGCAGAGCGATACTGGCCCTTTTATGACTCTTGTTCTAAAAGATGTATGTACCAAATGATAAGTTCGAAACATAATGTTTTTTATTTTAGTTTATATATCTAGAGGCAAATCGTTACTGTTGCAGTACTCACCTTCATGTCTTTCATGTCTTCAACTATCCGTAGTATACGCTGTCACATACATGTCTTTATAATTTTTATGAATTATACATTGTACATATACTATCACGAGTTGCAGATGTTATGTTTTTACTCAGATGAGCGACATAACGCCACCATGACCCTCTTGTGTAATGTTTTAAGTTTCAAGTTCAATTGAAACTTTGATGTATATTACTTGATTTGTGCTAAGCTTTGGAATGGCCTTTATCTAGAAAATAGGTACCACTCTATAGGTGGTGTTTCATACGTTAATTTAGCCAAGAATTTGTTTTATTCAAATAAATGTATTCAAAGTCAATATAACAGTAGATATATTTTAATTCGCCTGAGCACAAAGACTACTTAAACTGTCAAAATCGTTCAAAAAAGGTACCAATATTATATTAAGTGTATTCTAAAGCTTTTTTTTCCAAATATAGTCTATTCACTTAGAACGCTTATAAAAATAAAATTAAACCATTTATCTATATTGACATCACACCAGAAGTGGGTATGACACGAAAAGGATACAGGCTCCCTTGTGAATATAAAATACTGAACTGTGCTAGACTAAACTAAGTATGCGTGTTTTGTTGTTTGGCATATTTGTACATTGTACATTGTTAATATACGTTTGTAATTGCTACTGTTTTGTCAAATTTTGCTTTTCTCTTTACTGTCAAAATACTTATACATGCCAGAGAAAGATGTTCAAACAGATATTTGTAATTTTTGAAAGATACATTTAGAAACGATATGAAATAAACAAATGTCTGTTCACCCATCTCTAAAGACAAACAAACATAAACTTTTCAATACAAAGAAGTGTTTTTTAGTACCCGTAAACATATTCGATGAAATGTAGTCTGGAGATAACCATATCTAATTAATGAAAATATGAAAAAGAGTGATATCAGTAAAAGATTTCTGTGACTAATGAAAATAATGGATATGCATGTGCATTTTGTGGCATACAAACCCTTGATTAATATCAAAAAATGGCTAAGTGTTTATTTTTTTGCATGAATTTTTATATACCAGC
The DNA here is from genome assembly GCA_032359765.1 of Saxidomus gigantea. NCBI lineage: Eukaryota > Metazoa > Mollusca > Bivalvia > Venerida > Veneridae > Saxidomus > Saxidomus gigantea. The sequence continues at coordinate 6,274 of JAUMHA010406059.1, read as the reverse complement.
TTAAAGTCAATTCTTAAGTGTTTGAAAAGACAAGTTTGATGAAATTAGTTTGTCAACTAGATTTTGGATTGCCATGTAACAGTCAATTTTTTATTAGTCCTACGGACAATTAAGAAAACAGGCACGTCAAAACTAAACTACTCTGAGAAAAGATTAAAAATTGTCGTCAATTATCTACTGACAGGTAAAAAACAACTAAAGATGTATTGATGAGATATACAAGTTTTATCTGGGCTATAATATTTTAATGATTCAGTCATATTGTATTGCTTAAACTTGATTATTTATTGTTCGTTTCTATGATGTATTCCAGCAGTAAGGTTGTGCTTGATGGCTTCATGTCTGTATATTTGGATTTAACAAAGTTAAGCTACTTTATTTATCTTAAAGGGCTTTTTTCCAATTTCATGCAAATATTAAACGAGCAATTGTTGTCAAGCGCTGTTATGCATATTGTTATGAATTTTAGAGACGAGTTGTATTTAAAAAATATTCAGTAGTGATTATATTTTTTTTATATATTTATGTGTAGATTGAACGATTACTTTTACTTATTAAAACGCATCTAATTTGGCGATGTATGCATATATATACTAAGTTATTTTTTGTTATTTTGTAAAGCTTTACTTTTCTTGTAGCGTAATTAAAAATCATTTTATGGTTAAATAAGTTACATATATGGCAATGTTTACGCTTGTTCTCTGTAATGTAAATTTCGATTTCAATGAAGATTGGTATCAAACTTTGTTAAGAATATTACAAACATAATCATATTAAACGATTGTTAAGCTCCCCGAAGGGAGAACATATAGTTATCGCTTTGTCCGTGCGTCCGTCTGTCCGTCATACGAGATTGTCTAAAGCATAACTCCAAAGCTATGAAATATATTTGTTGAAACGCCACACAATGACAGAACACATTTAAAGAAAGTGCAGTATACATGTCAGGAACCATAACTCTACCTTGCTTGGTATTTGAATTATTTACCCTTATTTTGAATTCTTATCCGAAGAATAAACCCAGAAGTACTGAAGGGAATTTATGCAAACTGCACAGAAAGATATAGGACATTTAGAAAAAAATGCAGAAATTAAGAAGCATAACTCTTCCTTTTATCTCCCTTCATCATTACTATCATATGCTTTTTTTGTTGTCCGGAGCATAACTCAAAAATTGTAAATTGGAAAGGACATTAATTAGAGTGCAGTGACAAAAAGCCACAAGTCTTCCCTGCATTGTTATTAATTACCTCCATTTGTCATATAAAAGTATGCTTTTCTTAACTATTCAATAGATTGACTTAATATTTCACGCAGTGGTAGAGGACGTGCAGTGACACAGAACCGTAACTTACTTAGTGCAGTGACCAAGGGCCATGAATTTGACTTGTCTTAATGTTTAATTATCTCCCTTTGTTTTCTTAAATTATGCATGTTCGGAACATAACTTGAAAATAGTTCACTGCCCTGACGTAATATTTCTCACATAAGATTATGTGCATGGACCAAGAACAATAACTCTTCTTGCACAGTTTTTAAATCATCTTCGCCCAGTGTTTTTAATTTTTAATCTCCCTGTGACAAGCTTGAGGCCTTAAGATGAAATGGATCATCCATCGTGTCCGAAGATATCCTTGCTACAAGTGTTACGAAACTTAAATAGTCAAAGTTCGGTGTTGGGGAGACATTTTTTGGTTACAAAAACAGCACTTTCTTATTTTTTACGCTAGTAATGTTAGACGTGCTACAAAGATTTTAGGGAGGAACAGTACAATTTTCTACAAACATATATTTTCTAGAAACCAAATTTTAGTACTATTTTGATGCAGAGCTCAGCAATTGAAATATATATATATGAAATAGCTGTGTAACGTTTGTGTTTCATGTGTGTTGAATAAATGATCATTCCAATTTTGTGTATTTTAGTTTTCCATTTACATGTACCCGGTTACTACATATTTATCTAGTTAACCGGTTCTCCCAGATTTTAGCTCGACTTTTCGGAGAATATAGAGAACAATCAAATTTGCTCCGATGTAGGTGTGGCCTCCAGCAACTCAATAATACTTGGAACGTATAGTTCACTCTCAGAGTTTAATACTGAATAAGCTGAAGCTTCGGCATATATGTGATCATTTGTATTGCTCTTAAAATTCTGCCTCCCTGATTAACAACCCCGTCTCCCAGACTTTGCACACAACACTATTTCGCTTCCAGCATAAGCAACTGTGTCTACTCACTTAGAGTGTGAAATCTGAGGCAACAAATTCGTACAAACACGTTTGGGACCAGCTTTACTGTTTATTTTCATCTTTTACGTCGCATGTCGTGAAAATGACAGAATACAATGTAGTTAGTCCATTATGCATTTCAATGAAAATATCCCCCAATTTACCGTTATGGAAATATTTATTAACATCCGAGGTGAATCAATCAGACAAACGCATTCGCTATTTTTTTATCATTGACAGTTTGCACACACAACTTAGACAAATGTAAACACAATGTTGTTCAATTAGTCGATTGTTCGATCTTTTGTCCCAGTCACTCTCCAACTGCAAATTTCTGCGACAATGTCGGCCGGTCTGCTTAGGCTGTCTTGGTTTCCCGCAATAGCAGCCTAGCAGTCAGAGACGCTATAAGCCCTATCCCCGACATGTATATGACATGAAACTGACTTACAGCACGACTGGTCGCAAGACCTTTAGCAATTTGTCATAAGATCACCCACGGTTATCTGCTACTTTTAACTACCCGTCTCTACTAGTACCAGTACTAGTCATGTCTGATCCAGGACCTGCGACTGGTTAAGACTTGTCATTTCCTAGTTATGACTAAGGCGACTAAGCTACTTTCCTTTCGTTTACTTTGATGTGCGTTGTCGGACGACTTTAAGCCGGCTAGAAAATCCTAAATCCTAAGTTATCTTATCTCTCTGGGTCACAGGGGCTCAAATATCTAGTAACAACACAATCTATGTTGAACGGTAAACGTTTGGGTGCGTTTACGTGACTATATTGACTAAGTATTGGAGGGTGACATGTCTAAACTCGAAGAATAAATAATTCCAACAAAGATCTGCTGCAAATATACGTATAAAAAACTTAAGAAAGGAAATTATATGAATTTGAACCCCTCTGTTGAAGAATTTAGGGGCATGAATAAGAACAGTCCCAATCCCTTGAAGTAAGATCTCATTTTTGAAGAGGATCAACAATGTTTCGGCAAAAAGGTTTTATTTGTAATAAATGAAATGAACGCCTTACCATGGGTTACAAAGTAGACTGTTTTGTAAGTCTTAGTTTAGTTAATATTCATTATTCTTAGCTCGTGAAGAAAGCTTGTAGCTTATCGAGTCACTCCTGAATCCGCTTCCTGGAAAAACCAGTACTGATGTCATATAAGGAGCTACGGTCATGGCCCCTGTGGGGCTCGAACCCGCAACCTCGCGGCAGACACTTTAACCTCTTCACCACCGCTCCCCTTTTGCGGTGTCAGCTACCAACTGTGAAATTGTTTCCATAGACTCATATGACGCTAAAAGCACTGATATGGCAAGCAAACGGGCGATTTCGGACCGACACAGCAAGCGAGACTGAATGTTGATGTTATTTTATGTAATTTCTGAAGTGCCATTACAAAGTGTTCAGAAATCATAGAATTTAAAAAGCGAACATGATACATAAAACAGTCACAAATTAAACAAAATAGTGATCCTCTTATAACTTTTAAAAACTAGCATCATCTGGGCAAGATTCAAACACATGGAAGTTTGTATGCCACTTTGCCACTGTCTGTGTGGTGTGAACTCAGTTGGTGAAAAGTATTTGTTCGATACGACAGATAACGAAAACACATCGGAACGTAACCGAAGATATTGGCTAACATTTATGAGTGTTGCACAATATTATAATCTGTCGATCGGTCGTTGTCAAAAAAGCGGAGTTTTAAAAAGCCAATATTTGGCAGTACTTCATAGATACTTTGACAGGCACGTCGGCAATGTTCAAAGACTCGTATATCACATGAACGGCCCTAATCTATTCAACTATGCAAGCGGCTGTATATGATTTTTGAAAACGTGTATCTAGTACATATTTACTGACAGGATAGGCAACAAAATAGGTCTCAATTCAATTAAAGTCGAGGTTAATATGACATTGTGAAGGGCAAAACATAATTAAAAAAAAAGTACAGAACACATTACTTCCAACAAAATCGCAGGCTAGAGGTAAGCTTGTTTTTCTTACTAACATGATATGAACTGTGAAGTAATCAGAATTCTGATTTTGTTTTGTTTGTTAGAATATGATCAAAACTCTTGTCAGCATGGGTTGTCATTTTAGAATTATTAATTATCTCTTTAAAAGCCATTTGTATTTCAATCAAAACACTTCTGCCTCATACATGTAATACTGACTATTTAGACATCTTTATATAAAAAAAAATACAAATTAAAAACTTAGCTGGAGAGGAGTTATGTATACTGTGAAAAGCTATTTCGACACATTTGGTGTTGAAAAAAGTACTTTTATATCCCTTATAACAGTTTCAATATTATAGCATCACATCTCAAGTAATTGTTGGTTAAATCTCGTACAAATGAATGAGACCAAACTTTGTCGCCAGATAGGTCTGTATAAGTAGATGACTTTTTTTTTATTTCATCTTCAATACATCAAAATTCAAGGTTTCAATGATGTAAGTAAAAGGTTCAACAAATGATGACATGTTATTCATGAGCAGTAGATGACCCAGTACATTTCACTGAAAGTATTCTCTATTCTTGATAATATGTTTAAGTCTTTCCAACTATACATTTAATCCGACTGCAAATCATTATGGGAACATCTGTCGTTGCGATACCTATTGTTTACTTCTCATTGCACGGCAATCTTACTATAGGTGAACAAGTTGTCACTTCAACATAGTATGATGTCTGTGTGGCACAGAGGTTCATTGCACAGGTATAGTTTTAGTTCAAACCAAGTTAACCGAAACAATTCTTATTCTACTTTTCGGTGAACATTAAAGAGAATTTTAATTTACTTTTACTTTATTAACTAATTTGTTCGCAATAATTTGGATCTTTATAGAAACTTACGATAACAAGAACCTAGAATATAAATCTATTCTGTCTCTGTTATAAAGTCATAAATTTGCATCTCCCTTTTCAAAATATTTACATGAAAGCTGTGTTTCTAGATCCGTTGTGATACGTAGTATCACCGCTGTGATACAAAGTATCACAGTTTTTCTTGTATATCTTTAACGTTCACATCGTACTTCAGTTGAAACAAGTTCTACAAGATTACAATGTGTACCTTGTAAGTGTATGATAACTCCAAACAAAAAATATGGTAACAAGAGGACGCGGCAATGCCGCCAAAGCACGTTTAAACGGCGCCTGCAGAAATTGTAGAATTAAAAAAAAAACAGTCAGCTTGACTCCCCCTATTTTAGTAACAGTGACCTTGACCTTTATCCTTGTGACTTTGACCCCAAATTTTTTTGCTACAATTTAATAACGTTTTTTTTACATTTTTAGTAACAGTGACCTTGACCCCAGCAGGAATACTATATAACTATATACGGTTCCTGACCCCAGTGACCTTGACCCCAAAAATGTTTTTGCTTAAAACAATTTTAAAATCAAAAATAAATAAAAATCTATTTTAAGTAACAGTGACCTTGACCTTGACCTTAGTGATCTTGACCACGAAATTTTTTTTTTGTTTAAAACAATCTAAAAACTAAAAATAGATAAAAATCTATTTTTAGTAACACTGACCTTGACCTTGACCAAAGTGACCGTGACCCCGAATTTTTTTTCTTAAAACAATCTAAAACTAAAATGAAATAAAAAACTTTTTATAGTAACAGTGACCTTGACCTTGACCCTAGTGACCTTGACCCCGAAAAATTGTTTTTGCTTAAAACAATCTAAAAACTAAAAATTGATAAAAATCTATTTTTAGTAACACTGACCTTGACATTAGTGACCTTGACCCGGAAATGTTTTTGTCTAAAACAATCTAAAAACTAAAAATAGATAAAAATTTATTAAAGTAACAGTGACCTTGACCTTGACTCTAGTGACCTTGACCCTAGTGACCTTAACCTTAGTGACACAAAGCTTTTTCTCCACCAAAGCTACCTACACACCAAGTTTCATTACAATTGGTCACTCCTAACTAAAGTTATTGAGCAGAAACCATTTTTCTATTTTTAGTAACAGTGCCCTTGACCTTGAACCTAGTGACCCCAAATGCAA
>JAUMHA010406048.1:0-10979 GCA_032359765.1 Saxidomus gigantea | reverse complement strand
GTCGTCTGCTTCCTGAAAAGTGGAAAAGTTTACAAGATACTTTCAGGGATGTAGTGCTTTTGGATGAGAAACAGGGTAAACATGAAATCGGATTAGAAGCAAAATGCAAATCAATAGAAGTTTTTGAAAGAATGTATAGGCAAGCATGTTGGTTTTTTTTTGGGACAATTCTTAGATAATTTCTCAAAAGAGTTATAATGTTGCAAATAAATGGGATGTTGTCCATGCATATTATTTTAAAATTCAAACTAACCTTAACTCATTGTTGTATAATACCTAATCATGCCCTAGATCAAAGAAGACTTAGAGTTTATAAGAAACAAGAATCACTCTCAAAACATTTCTCTCCATATAACTTTATTAACTCATATATCTTCTCAGAAACTACATGTCAGCTTTTTACTAACTTGCTGTGTAGCATCCTAGCATTGACACCTTTAAAAAAAAGAAAATGGTTACTACAAATAGAAAAACCTTTAGATGGCTTCATCTCATGAACAAATTAATGGAATGTCATCAAAAAGTGCTCTGTAGCATCCTTGCAAAGTCTCCTTCCAAACAATAGGTTATGATTGTGGTGCAGTGCACACAGGAGCATCTGTTACTAAAAATAGAATAACTTCTTCTCATTAACCATTGGATGGAAAGCCACCAAACTTGCTCAGTAGCATCCTTGCATTATTCCCTTTAAAAACATTAAATGGTTCGGTCCAGTGCACACAGGGGTTGGTATTACTATGAATAGAAAAACCTTTAGAAGACTTCACTACAGCTTTACATAATACTATAGAGTACTATGGTAGTTCTAGTGGCTTACCACATAAAATACAACTTGCTCAGATTATCGATTTAGGGCCAAGTTAGGGCCAACTAGACCCTCTTGTTTAAAGTTATTGAAGTTGTAACATCACATCCTTTATTTATTTGCTGCACTACTGTCACATTGTTTGTACACATGCTCACTATAATTTGTACTATTAAGTTTCAATGGTGCACAACTCTTTAGTAGGTTTAGTTACAAAGTATGTCTTTATACATTGGTACAATATCATTAATCATAGATTTTGAGTAATGGATTTATTTCATTATATTCACAATTGATGACATTTACAGATTAAATTATGCTTGAATTTTGTAATGAACTTTTCTCTAAAAAATACCAAGGAATGGCAAAAAGTATGGTGTTCTTGAATTTTCTGAAGTATGCTTGCAGTTACGACATAATAACCGTCAAATCTTTGGTTGTGTTTTTAAAGTTGTTAAGTATACATACTTCATCATTAAATGAATTTAGGTACATGGCTAGGTTTGTTAATCATCCAGTGTGATAGGTCTAGATTTATATTTTCAGACATTACAGCGAATAGGAAAATACTGGAAGAGGACAAAGACGTTGGGTGTGAACATCGGAGGCCTTGCTGGGGGTATATATGTTCTCATGAGGACAGCTGAACCGTTTGATAAACAAGTGAAAAGGGACATATTTGCTCCGAATGAAAAGAAAGGTGGGAAATCACAAGCAATGGAAAGTTCAGATACTAGCGGTGATGAAGTGTAATCTGGGGTGGAGGTTTTTAACACAAGTAGGAAAGGTTCAACTTTAAGAGGCCTTTGATAGGTGCAAACAGCAATTCTGAACTCTGCTAGTTAAAAGAAACATTTAACACTTTGATGAAAACAGAAACATTACTTCAAAACAGGTTTTGTGTTTTCTGGATATTTCTTAGGGACATACATAATTGAGCATAAACTGTGCTGTTTTGGCCCATTTTACGGTGTTCTAACATGAGGAAAACGTTATTGGGGAAATTCATGTGCTGTTATAAACCGTTTGCATTTATATGTATTACAGGGCCATGGAAAACAATGGTCCTTTCATTAAGCACGGTGTTAACAGTACTATGTTTAAAACACTAGTGATGTTATATATATATAATGGAAACAACACCCACCTTGGTCCTTGCATTGTTGACCAGTAAGGACACTTTGTATTGATTTTTTTGTGCTTCTTTATGCTAGACCAGCATTTATGAACACGTTTTCGTGTTATAACATGTGCAGAAACACTCGGCATATGTTGATACCCTCGCCCTCTGGCACCAATTATCCCTCAGGGTTTTTGCAGATGTTATAACGCGAAAAAGTATGCGTTAACCCTATAACATACATGTACATTATTCAAAGAATTTTTTTTGATATTCAACAATTAAAAACTTTACATGTACTTGAATAAGAGTTCCATGTTTTCCCTGAATGATCAAGCTGTGAAGATCTAAAATAAGTGTAAGTTTGAATGGACAATGAAAATCATCAGTATGTATAATATTTGGAATACATATGAATTTTGGACTGATGTATAACCCCCAAATATTGCAAAGTTAAATGTCTGCTTTATTGTATATACAGGATATGCAGCAATCACTTGGAATAAAAATCAGATGAGTTTTTTTTAAGGCGGCCGTTTCAAAGTAAATGATAGAATGTTTTTGAGTCATTTGGCAATTTTAACGACAACATTGTTTAATTTAGTTGATTTGGGTGTGGAACACAATTATTGCAGTTAAATCATTTTGTCCTAAAGAATGGGCATTAACCAATCTTTACAGTTTGCTTAGAGAATGTTGCCAACTGTTCATTCTACTGCTTTTTAAAAATTTTGTACGATGTGTGGAATTGCAGGTATTTGTTACAAAGAAATTTTGTAGACAAGACTAGAATTTTTGGAAAAAACAGGTCGCCCCCATTAATCCCTGATGGAAAAAATCACAGGGCTGAAGTCATCCCTAATGATAATAATTATGCACAACTACATTTCCTACTGATTTGATGTAAATCCAACAAGGGATCCAGTCAAGATTTTCTATCTGCAAGCACCAGTGAGTTTTGACTATGTGAACCAACTTACAAAATTATTCACATTGATGCTTCCTGACATGTTTGATGAAAATCCAACGTTGGAGATGATAAGCAACCATGATTTGTTTCTTTCAGGCACCTATGACCTTGACCTTTGACCATCCATGTAAACTCAAATGATAATAATGCAGGTATTACTTGTTTCTTACCAAATTTAATTAAAATCAAACAAGGAGTTTTGGACATGAAGAGGGGACAAGATTTTAAACTTTCAGGTCTCTGACTGTGACTGCAAATTGTAAAATAAACACAACTACACTTCATATTGATGGTTCCTACCAATTTCCATGAAAATCCAACAAGGGGTTTTTGAGATGGAGAGTGACAAGATTTTCATGTTTCAGGCCCTTGTGACCTTGACCTTTAACCATATGACCCCATGTTACAAAATGCGCAACTGTACAATTCATGTACTTCATCCTGATGCTTCCCACCAAATTCGATGAAAATCCAACAATGGGTTTTGGAGATGAGAGCGGACAAGATTTTCAAGTTTGCGGCCCCTGTGACCTTAACCCTTTAACCATATGACCCAAAATTACACTATGCACAACTAGACTTCATACTGGTGCTTCCCACCAATGAAAATCCAACAAAGGTTTTTGTAGTTGAAGAGCAGACAGGATAAAGTGGACAGACAGATGGCAAGGGGAAAAATAAAGTATCTCCCAACAGTGGGGAGAGATTGATATTCTATACACAGACACATTTTAGTTCTACCCTGTCTTTTAAAATCGAAAGATTAGCCTGAAAGAACAATGACTTTAGTTCTTACAGAATGAATATGCCTTTGGCCATGCATATGACTTGAAGACTCGAGTGTCCACGCAAGTTGACTAATGGGTACGTACAGTGAATGCATTTAAATGTGTGGACATAAATGTTCAAATCAAGAGACCCCCGGATGGGATCAATTTTGACCAGGGGATCATGATTATACCCCCGAAACGAAGTTTAGGGGGGTATATAGGAGTCACCCCGTGGTTGGTCGGTCGTTCGGGCGGTCTGTTGCATTTTCCTTGTCTGTAGCATAACTTTAAAACTTCTAGTTGGAATTCAATACAACTTCATACAATGGTCAAGCACAGTTAGAGGAAGTACAGTACACAAGAACCATAACTCCATCTTGACTTATTACAGAGTTATTGCCCTTTGTTACTTTTCCTTGTCCGGAGCATAATTTAAAAACTTCTGGTTGGAAAATAATACAATTTCATACAATGGTCTAGTACATTGAGAGGAAGTGCAGTGCACAGGAACCATAATTCTATCTTGACTCATCACAGAGTTATTGCCCTTTGTTACTTTTCCTTGTCTGGAGCATAATTCGAAAACTACTGGTTGGAATTCAATGCTCTCGACTTTTCTCAGTGCTTGCAAATAAAACTTTGGCAGCAAAAGGCAAAACAATGAAGGATCTGTATAATACAGAGGCCAAATGTAGCAAGATATTAAGTCAGGAGTTACCATACTTAATTGTTTGCTATCCCTGAATACTACTGCAACGTTTTAAATTAATACTTTTAAGTGGTTAATGATATATGTGCATGACAGTGCCAGTTGCACAAAAGACTTGAACTAGGAATTACAAAGGAGTACAAATCAAAAAACATTTTCACCAAGTTATCTACTCTTGCTTACAGATAGCAGTCATGATGGTACATAAGTACTCCCAACTTTCAATGTAATATTTCAAATAGTTAAGTCAAGTGGACATTGAAAAAAAATATTCCAAGTAAAAAAGTACCATAATTCAAATGAAATCCTTGACAGAGTTACCTTCTCCTACCTACATTTGGGGATCATGATGGTAAACAAGTATGCCAAATTTCAAACTCATATCAGTCAAAAAGTGACCTGGTACAAAAAACTTATCAGAAATTCTACGTCAATAAAGGGCCTTAATTTATTTTTAAAGTGGGGTGAAACAAAAAATCTTAACCAAGTTCAATACACTTTCTAAGTCACTTGGCCATAATTCTAACAAAAACCTTGACATAGTGATGTTCTGTTGTCTGTGGATGGAGGTTATGGTGGTAAACAAGTATTGTATGTTTCAAAGCAATATCTACTGGTTTTGAAATAAAGTGGGTTGGTGCGAAAAACTTAACTGAAGTGTAACGCCGACACCAAGACGAGTCGGATACAATCTGATTAAAATAATCTCCTCAAAAGCTCTACACTATGACCTTTAGTTCAGAAGATTGTGAACTTAAGTCAGATTGAGTAGGATAGCATCCCTTTTCTTCAAAAAGTCAGTCTAAAAACACAACAAGGTAGTGTCAATTAAGGTTACATTTATTTCTCAGTAACTTAACTTTAGCATGAACATACTGTGAACAATAAAAAGAACAGCACTTTATAAGCACTAAAAGTAACACATATGCACTATAATTACTACACGCACAAAATATGCAACTTCGATGTTACGTGGACATAAGGTACAATACACACTACCACACAATTTGAGATTCTGAATCACAATAAAACAACAAAAATATCAAGACATAATATTGATAAAACTTACTAATAATGCTGTCACAATAGCGGAATATGAATAGGAAACTATGTTTCACAATCTGTACAAACTCTGAATGCAGCAGTTAGCTTAAAATAGTTTGCAAGTTTTTCAAAACTTCTTTAGCAATATATACATCTAAAATGACTATTTAACTGCAAAGCCGATCTACAGCAAAACTAACAAACATGGCGGCAAAATTTACTTGCAACTACACATGACTTGAAAAAATAAAGAAGCAAATTGTTTAGACAAGCAGTTTGTTAATAACAGTACAACCTCCACACATTTTCTTTCCTGTTGCATCATTTATCTAAGGAATCGACCTCTCCAGAGCAACACCTCTCTAAAACACATACATTTCTGAGTTCCCAAGGGTGGTTGCACTGAAGTAACAAATTTGATAATCTGCAAAAACATGAGTGATAGGTGTTTCTATGTGAAAATCCTGTAAATTTTGTCTTCCATTTCTGGGGTTTTGTATATGCTAGAAATATGGTACTATAAAAGGATAGAGATATTTCAAATTGTACTTTTCATAGTTTGATTGAAAATTACAGAGGGAAAAAACAATTGTTTATCAAAAATATTTGAATTATTTTTAATTATAACATGTAAGTTTTACTCCTCAAAAAGTAAAATACTTTATATGACAATTGACTCAGTTGAGTGTGAAAAATTCTTTTAAAAAATCCAATCTTACAGATATTTGAATGATCATTGCAACAATATGTACTGGTAATCATATTTAAGCATTTATACCTAGATTTTTACAATGGGATCTCCTTACTTCCAATTTGGGCAAGTGTATTTCTTCAAATAGGGGTGTTTTGCAGAAGGTAACAACTTTAAAGTTACATGTAAATGCTGATCAGACGACACTGTATTTGTTGTCTACTTCAAAGAGTAGCTGCTTGAAAATTTGTTATATATTTGAGTAGATGCAAGGCACAAATGAATGGGTTATAATGTAAGGATGCAAATACTTTTGTGAGAACATATACAAGATTTTATGTAAATGTTTGGATACATTAAAAAAACATTCAAACCTGAGGTTTAACTTTCAAATTATGCAAAGTAGACCTGAGGTATTGATTGATTCCGCAAATAGAAAGGAGCAGATTGTGTTCATGTTTTATGCAGCAAAGGCATTTTGCATACATATATGTTTTCTGATTTCACGGAAATTAGACATTAAACTGTTCATTTAGCAACTACCGGTATGGGTTGGATTGAAAAATACAATATGCATATACAATTAAAATTAGAAAAATTTCAAAACCGAACTTTTCATTTATTAGAGTTTGATATGACATTTGCCAGTGTACAGATAGCATAAAGCTATTCTATTGGTTATTTGATACTGTACTTTCTATGTATCATTTGTTTGTACTTTTGTGAAAATCGTACATGAATCTTGCAAAAACAGAAATCCACTAAAAGACCTGTATTGTATAAAATATACATTATGTATACCAGAAAGTTGAAAAGAAAAAACAGTTTAAATTGGTTATGTACATTATTCCACCTATTACTTTCAAATGGCACAGAAGTAAATTATTTTCCTCATATAGATTCTAACTGATATTTCTACAATACACGGCAACTGAACATTTTCTTATTGTTATATGGGATAATAGACCAATTACAGTACATTGCATTTCTATCCCATGATGCATGTTACCGATACAGTAGAGAAACTGAGGCTGCAATTGGGCATAACATTGACAACATTCAAATTAACACGTTTAAATGCCATAAAACTAAACTTAAGTGCATCGCCAGTTATTTGAACACAAAACCATATTGTTATTTAATTGTAAACTTAAGGAGACATGTTACTGTCTTGCAATTTAGCTGTTCCCGCCAAAATGAAACATTTTATAGACTATTCCAGTCACTGTAAAAATTTGCTAGACAGTCAAATCTAGTTAATACATTCAATGTACATGTACACACAATTCATTGTCTGATAATTTTAACCCTTAACCTGCTCAATTTCTTAAATGGACTTGTCCACCTTTCAATATGAATGGTACCATAAAGTTTTCAAAGGGGTGTCCAGTGAACAATTTACCGACTGAGTAGCGACCAGTGCAGATCATGATCATACTGAACTGATCGCAACGGCAGAATCCTTTGCCGTCAGTACGGTAACGGTTAAAGAAGCATTTATAAAAGGTTTAATATCATTTATTTATGCTCTGTTTTATGTACACTTTTACCGAAATAAATTTATCTATAAATCTATCTATCTATCTATCTATTTCTAAACAGAAGTGAAGAGGTTTTATTATCACACTGTAACTATGGATGGATGATTTATGACACATGACATAATTTTCCAGCCATTAAACATTATGAGAATTAGACCAAGTTATTATTATCTTCATATTCAGCACAAAGTACATGTAGTTTAGGAGATGAATTATACATCCACAAGCTTACTACACCTAAATACCGACAAAGTAACCACTATATTTTGTCCTCTTTTCAAAAGTTCACTAATATTTCTAAGCTATTTAGCATAACTAACAATACTCAAAAAGCATTGTTTTATATTAAAAGCAGACATAAAATGAAAAGTTTGGTTGGAATGTTATTTCTTATAGTTGGAATGTCATGTTTTCTGACTGTTATGCTTACTGATAGGAATGTCACAGGTTCATGTGGGAATGTTATTTCCAGAGGGAATATCATGTTTTCCCATGGGATATTGGAAATGTTGTATATTCATGTTCCTTCCCATGCAAGTAATATTTCATCCAATGGCAATGTTATGTTTTCCAAAGGGAATGTCATATTTAATAGTTTTCAAGTGGAAATGGGTATGTTTTCAGGTGGACATGTTTGTTCTGAAGGAATTAATGTGTAAATTCTGTTGCTGACTATGTAATGCCTTAGTCAACAACTGCCCAAGAATTTTCGGAGTTCACAAAAAGAAACAAAACTACAAACTCTGTTACAGTAACAATAGACCTCAGAACAAAATTTTCAAAAAGGATGTGTAGATTAGATACATTTGTAAATTGCACAGCCTTTAAATTACTCTATTTAAGTTTTTTTAAACATATTAAGCAATGTAGCAAAAGTAAAATGTGGACATCTATAATATGCGTTTATAAAATGCATTACACAAATGCAAAAAAACCTTCCTCACCTGATGTTCTAGAAAAAGTTAAAATTTTACAATGGAGGTGTACTTTAAATTCCCTGTCCTCTTACTTAGTACTTAAAAAGGACATCCAGTACAGTGGAACAATGTTTACAAACAGAACAAGCAAGCTGTTCTAATTAAAGTTCTAAAATATAAGGTACATGTGCCAAAGTATATATGTATTGGTTGTCACTGCATTAAAGTTAGTGTATATTACCCTTCAAAATGTTGACATTGGTTTATAGTTAAGAATGATGCTCAATACACAGTGGATGCTTTAAAAACATATAAGAAATAAGTTTTATCAAGTTATTTCTGTTATTGCCAAATACAAATTAAGATATACATAACCAAAAGTGTGATTTTTTTATTTTTGACTAGGATAGTCAAAAAAGATTTTTACAAATTTACTCTAAATTCAATGTGAATGAAACTGTGATACAGAATGTTATTTTTGGGTAATAACTATGGCAGTGTTTATTATTATATGATTATAAATCACTGATTAATGTTTTATTTAAAATCATGATGGTCACTTTGAACGGTAATATCACTATAATGGACTCCTAAATACTTCTGATGCATGGCATGGGTGGCTGCTTCAGACAGAGTTTACTGTACTTTTAATTGAACTTGTAAGTCTAGCCAATATTCAGTATTTTTTCGTCTTTTTGGTACACACAGAATCACACTCATTACACAGCCATAATAACTGCCCTGGTACTTCACTATCAAAGAATTAAAAACTTGTACTTATCAAAAACAATTGATCCAAAAAATAAAAAAATTGTTTCAAAGTCACACTAAAAATACCATACTTAAACATCTACTCAGACTCGGTCAGAAAAAAAAAACAGGATTCAGGTTTCAAGCCTCTTACATCCATGCCGATATAATTAAAATCACAACTTAATTTTGCTATGGCCTAACGTAACAGTATTCACACTGGCTGTAATAAGAAATGAAACAGAATAATATTTTCTGCCATGAGCATCAGTTCAGATCGAAATATTTGTCACCGAGGGTAACTGTTCTTCGAGCCCCCAGTGATGACTGATATTTCCATCTAAACCAAATGTCTCATGACAGAAACTGTTTCTTGCATACCGTTTTCCACTTTAAAGCAGATTTCTAAATACAAACATAAAAATGATGCATTATCATTATGAAAACAGAGTCAGATCAAAAACAATTACTACAGTCTAATTCACATGTTTTGTGACAGAAGTTTTTTTCATTATGTCTTTTTATACAAATCTTCAAAGGGATTGCATATTTTTTTAAGACTTCAAAGAGTAGTAATTATAGAACCCTTAGTTCCTGCAAATGCTGTAATTTTCAAGTAAAAATGGAAAATCCAGTTTGACTGGGTATTTACCAACAACAATTATAACACTTATGTTGGATTACAAAACTGCAAAACAAAAGCTGTAGAAAATGTTTCAGTGAATCCTCTGGAAACCTATAAAAACTCTGCTTGGTATCAATGTAATATATCACGTAAATTTTACTTATGAACACCAAAACTAGTTATTTACACTTGTGGCTGTGCCACTGGTGAAAATATCACTTTTATATGGTGCCCTTGGTGAAATTATAACGCTGTATTACACCAAAACCAACAATTATCCTCTATTTATTACTTTTTTATATTACCTGCATCAGTAAATGTAATTGAAAAAATTCTTGACACAGAATGAGTAAAGCAAACAGTAGTTCAGTTGATATAAACATGATTTTTCTTGCATCTTTGTTAACTACATTTTATCTGTAATGATTTATGAATCCAAACTAAACAGAATACTGTTGCTGACTGTCCTTGGTAGGCTGCATAATTTTATTGCAGCCGATGCACCGTTGCCATGGATACACATATCACATCTTTAGGAATAGCTGCTCTAAATCTATAAAGTCACTGAAAATAGAACAAAAGTTGTAAATGTTACCAGTTAACAGTATACAATGTTCAATGATTAAAGTCCAAGTGAGCACAATTACAAGTAATTCTTAATTTACCAAGAAAGATGTCTTACCAGTACAATGACCTTTGTCTGTATGAATATGAAAGAAAGGCATAATGTCACCATCGTTTTCAAGTGAATAGAACAGGGTTCCAGTAAATTAATTTAACCGTGATATCAGTAAATTCAAAGTGATCCTTGGACTTAAATGTGAAATTGTCAAAATTAAACACACTAGAACCTGTGTTAGTGGTCACCTAAATTCAACAAACGTCTGTACAGAATGATGTACTTGAATTAAATATACAGTGCAACTTCTCAGGAGCTGACACTCTTGGGAGCACAGAAATGAGGTTTTTTTTGTAGAGAAGAAATTAGTGTTGTTCTGGAGAGGTCGATTCCTTATATATTTAAACGGGAAAGAAAA
>JAUMHA010406015.1:0-10981 GCA_032359765.1 Saxidomus gigantea | reverse complement strand
GTGGGCTACCTCTTCTCAAAAGTTTGGATGCGGAAAGCAGAGATAATTATTGTACCTGTTTTAAAAGTATATCGCTTGCCTGAGAACATCTGTGAGAGACACATTTTATGATACTATTTTGGTACCACGATTTAAATGGAATAAAATCTCTGTCAGACTTAACATTAAAACGTAACCCCGCTCTGGGTAGCCAAATGTATATGATTAAAACGAGCAGTGATACCAATTCTAAAAGAGGACAATATTAAACATGTTCTTGAATAAATTTTGGTAAAAGTTGATAAAGTGTTTTACCTGACCTAAGTCACTGTTTTAGGGTAGATGAATGACGTCGTCCACTATTGCTTTAAGTGTCTTTTATCTTATAAACTCATCAACATTGGCCAGAGGCATCCTGGTATTAAGTTCTCTCAAATTTGCTGAAATGGTTGCGGTTGATTAAACAATATGGCCACCAGAGCTAAACATAGAAGAAAGCGTTGGAAATTTTCTTCTCCAAAACCACACGGTTCAAAGTTTCTCTAGAAAGTTTGTCCAAATTATGCCCACGGGTCAAAATTGGTCCCACCCGGATGGTCATTTTCCGTTTTTCGATAGACAAGTTTATAGTGTATGCACTTGGTGCGTGTAAATAAATGTGTATGTTTCACTTTTAAATAGAAAACATAAGGCTTATATAAAAAACGTTGTGTTAATTGTTCATCAGAGGCATTCCGACAAAAAGTCTTTGGCTGGATTCAAATACTTTCCGTTATTTCAGGAGAAAATGTAGAGTTACTATAGCCATAATTTATTCACTGCTTAATATAAATAAACTTTGTAATGAAAACTTTGGTTAAGGTATCTATAATTTCATTTTATATATTTTTTATCTAATGCATCACATTTATCACATTGATACTTACTTTGCCTCATTAATGCCTTTGATTTTGAATAGGCAATGCATTTACTAAATTTTCATAATTAGAGAACAAGCGCCGAGATTAAAGGTAAAATTCCAATTCTTGGCACCGACAAACTACATTGAGATCAAACTTAGATATCTTAACATAAGTGTAGCTCTATCATTGAGTAAAGCTTACTGCGAAATAAGAAGATCCTACCATCATATGAATGACATGCTTCTAGGGAAAATGTGGTTACAGTTATAGTTTACTCGTCCTTGATATACCTCAACAAAGGACGCTATGTTACCACTTTCAAAGAAAAGCTTGTTACTAAGAGAGCTGTAGAATTGGAATAATTCAATAGAATCACTCTAAAATCCAACCGTGCTGTGAAGTGAAGGTTTAACTGGAACAATAAATAATATTTCAAAGTAATCAAGAAAAACCCCAAAGGATGAATAAACGTTGCTAAATATTAGTTATGTATCATGTTTTATAAAATTTATCGCGTTTATTGAAATCTCTCAAGAATATATAATGAGATTTGCTATATTACAAAATACATGCATAACTAGCGCATGAGCCTGTAATCACGGCATCGCGTGTGCTTGGCTCTATAATGAGATCATTTCGAATTAACATCGAAGCTAAACAAAAAAGATAACATTTAAATGCCCGGATAAGATTGCCCAGAATGCAAAAGCGAAACTAAGGTTATTCATTTTACTTATTTGATTAAGAAAAATCTACTCATTTTTACAATTTACTTTGCCAAGCAATGTATCTTTAATTTACCATGTACTTAATGATTGAGATAAATTAATTCATTTTCATTTATCTTTATACAGCAGCATAAATTCGTTTTGACTACTCGGAATTTTTCCATACACTGCAATAAACATTAATTGACTTAGGAAAATCTTGTAACTTACTATGCTTAACTATAACATTTATATAACTTGCCATTTAATATACTGAACAATTAACATAAATTGACTTAGAAAAATGCATTTGACTTGTAATTTACTATGCTAAGCATTTATTGACCTAGAAGATATATTCGACTGCTTAACAATAAACAATTCTGCTCAATAATTATCTCTTATTGACTTTGGCAAATATATTTCACTTGGGTTAGACAAATCTATTTGACTTGTAATTTACTATGCTGAACAATAAACATTTATTGAGTTAAGAAGATCTATTTTGGCTGTACTCTACAATGCCGAACAATAAACATGTATTTACCTTGACAAATCTATGCGACTTGTGATTTTCTATGTTGGATATCAAACAATATCGTATATCTGTCATAAATACTTAATCCTGATTGGCCTATAGCACTCACGTGCCGGGTCCGCAAAAGTATGTGTAGACCTAGAAAATGATGGAATTAAAGACGCCATTTCTGTTATATCTTCCCATGATTTTCACTTCTCTTTATGAGGTATACGATAATAATTACAGACTAATGTTTCGGTCAATACATAGTTTTGCGGACATGTGAAAAATAAATATTGACCTCGGACTTAGCTTTCGTTTTACAAAGATTTAACTTCTGTCATTGCATATTCTTTTGTTATACATGTACTTAGCCTGAAACAATAAAGATAGAAGGTAAATCGGGATCGGGGTTACTTTGAGTGAAGTAGTTGATGTCCGATTTGTTCCAATGGTGGGTAGGAAAATGAGTTTGCGACCTCCATGCCCACATTTTCTCCTTTTAAGCAATATAACGAAACCGAAAACTTCTGTCAAATATTTGCCCTGTTTCGGCTCTACTAATTATGAGATTCACTCGTTGTTTTTTTTAAATTGCAAGTATGTAGGTATATGGAAAATATTAGTTAAAACAAAACTTTAGACAAATATCCTTTTTTACACATGCCACAAGGTGGATGTTATCATTGTAGATCCATGAGAAATGAGACGTTAGCAACACGTATGTCCTCACGGACGCTTCATGTTCTACTGTAGATACATTATGGTCAGCAAGAATAAATCTTAATCCCCATTTCAGTGTCTGGTTCTTAGTTTATGCCCTTCTGGAGTCTTGATATTGACAACATTTGTACACAGGCATAGCTCTTAAATACTCAAAAGATTATTTCTGTGGTCTTATACTGTACACAATTAACTTATATTCAAGCCTACGTCACGTTAGCACGACATGGCATAAACGAGCAACCATATGGAGTGTTATTTTACACAAAAAAGAAACATCGATAAATGATAAGATTTTAGAATGGTTTGTTTCTGCTGCAATCCGTAATGTATTTTACTTATGAAAGAAAATGCATTATATGTTAAACTAAATAAAACGCATCATGGTGTAAGCGATATACTAATTAAAGTTTGTTAGCATCCACTGCAGATCTCTTATGTATGATAATAACGCTTCCACACAGAAAGCTTACTGTTCTCAGGTCCCTTGTTTGAATAGTATGAACATGCATTATATCGTAAAATAAAAGAATTAAGATAATGTTAGAAAATTGCCAATACAGGCTTCTTTCAATTGCGCTTTATTGTGTACATGTACTTACTTACCATGTTTATTTTTTTGCTCTATAAACATTATCCGGCAAAGATTGTAATCACGTTGGAAGGTTAGCTTTATACTTTTGGTCACCAAGTAATTACAACAAAAATGAAAGCGTCACAATATCAAGGACATATGTTTTGCTAATGTTAAATGTTATATCCAATATAATCACGCTAAAAGCTTGAAGAATCAAGCTTGCAACATTTGCTAACAAACATTTTTACGCGTTTCATAAATAACTAACTTGAAATTAAAACGAACGAATGGACCTTAAAACAGTAGAGCCTAAACAACGTTATTTTAGGCAGAAATATTCGTGTAATACGATGTACACAATGGTAAAATGTTTCAACGTCTAAATTGGCGATATGTTTCCATGGCTCTACTGTTGAAGTATTAATGACAAATAATTTCAAACATTTCCCCTGCTTTTCTTCCAAACCGATTTCTGAAAAAGCCCTTGAAGATGTTCGGAAGAAACATCGTTCAAGGGCTAACAGCCACAAGACTGTTTATATAATACAATATTCATGTTGTATAATATATATTATGCTTTTACTGAAGTGTTACAAAACAACAGTGAGAACGATACTCAACAGCTCCTGAAGGCGATCAATTAACTGTATTTAATTGATATTATTAGCTGTTTACATTTCTAATTTGTCTTCCTCTATTACTATACATGTTGTATTTCCTCCTAAATCATCTTATATATGTGGGCGTGTGCATGACCTATGTTTCTAAAGTTAGCTGTCACACGGATAAAACCAGTTTGTTTCAGAGTAATGAAATATTATATATTGCTGATAAAATAGTTTGTATCAGTGAACCGATTGACTTTTAGTCTTTCCTTTCCAATCGCCTGAATTTAGTGGGATGTTTTTATGACATCCATATTTACACAGTAGCATGTAAGTCTGGTTGACTCTTTTTCTATTGCACAATATCACGCGACGTCATCGTATGAAACGGTAATGATGAATTCAACCAAGACTAGACATTAGTAAATGTGAAAAGGAACGAATTAATACGGCTTCCGTTTAATGCGAGTCTTAATGAGCAATTTCCGTTTCCTAAAAGCTTTTTGATTTGGATTCGCCTGTCACCGAATCATCGTGAAAGAAGTTGAATGATAATAATATATGCAGGACTAAGGATTCTTAGCTTTCAACTTAACCGAGAGAAAGTTTGTCTAAACCATTACCTTTTATAAACTACAATAAATTGAGTAGAGGTTATTTGTAATCTAAGAGATATGTATATATTTGTTTTGTATGGTTTCTCTATGAATAAACGTGAAAATGGTTGTGCAAAATTTACCGGAGCACTGCGTCTTAGCAAATACTGGCTGAAATCTCTCACTAACTACAAATGAAAAGAAATGGTCTGAAATTTATCGTCTCTTCTTCGGTTGTTAAAATGTTATAAGACCTTTTATAAGTAAAGTCCGGAAATGTTTTAATGATTTTTTTAAACAATAATGAATAGAATTAAGACAATGAATCTCTTTGCGATGTGCTCTATTTTGCTTGCATTTTTCTGTCAAAAACTATGACGATTCATATATCCACCACTCACTTATTCAATAAAATACAAGTTTGTTATTCAGTTTTGATTTCGTCATAACATGATATTATCTTATAATAATGCAAGAAGACGAGTAAAACCAGAAATAATGTTATACACATACATGCAACACATCTGAATGCAAACTTAGTCTTATTTATTAGAGTTGTCTAAAGTTTTAATGAATAAATTAAATTTCTAAATCCCATAGAACGTATCTATCATTTTCGGCTGTCAGCATTTTTCTTACAAGTTGGATGATTCTGCCTGTGCGACGAAAACCTAATTTCTTTAGGGCAACAAACGTACGTAAAACGTGTGCATGTGTCAGCGTATTTTTTATTTGATTTTAAGTGAATTTTATAAAGGTCCGTCCATGAAAGCAAATGTATTAGCTTTTTCTTCGTGGATGAGACCCCGGTATGTCTCCTGTCATGCCTATACTAACAAAATGTGTTGTTTTTTTCTGAGTCAAAAAAGGAGAAATTTACCTGACTGCAATTTCCAGTCAGTTTTATTCAAAAAGTGAATTTGATTGGTTGCCGAAAAGTAGGTCAATCGCGGTAACCAATGAGATCTGTTAGTGCGATTGACCTGGTATGTGTGAGTATAATATAAATCTGTTGCTTTTATACCTATTCTTTGTTACAAATGATAGCTACTGTTCATTTAAGATAGTGTGACAGTAACAAAATGAATGGGTCCATTATTGTGTAAAATTGATTGGACATTTTTTTTAAAGTTATTTAATTACTCTTTAAAAATTCAATCGATATTCAAGAACGATTATGAAAGCGCAGTGCATGCTTTGAAAACGTGTAAATAATGCGTAATGTCGCCGCGTTATTTCTTTTACTAAGAGACGTTTCCACTCATTTACTCTTTAATTGTTGAAAATAAACCTGGCTACAACTACGACAATATTCATTTTGCAAGTAGTATAAATCAGTGTATAATGTCTTCAAATCACGATGGCCACTTTCACGTTAACACACCTTCTGGGATTCCATATTTTCTTGTATACATGATATAACCTTTATGCAAAAGTTGTAATCGTTAGTGTACACATCTATCTATTATGTTACTGTCATATTTTTCTAAATGATCTGTATAAACGTTTGTCATGTTCTGCATTGAGTATATATAGAATATACTGTCTTTTTTTTCCATTTGTTTATGTTTTATTTTTCAACATACACATCTTACATTGAAAAGATAAGATTCATGTATTGTATTGAATTGTATTGTTATGTTGTTTTGTATTATACACAGAGTCTGTTACAAATATACAGATGTAAACAGAAAACATATGTTTTGTAATATGTCAGTTATTTCAAAGTCGATGTATAAAGGGAATGTTTAAGCAGAAATAACTGATATCTCGCCAGCAATTCATCATGTAAGCCTGCTAAGTCATACAACCAAATTTTCTCGTACGTATAAAATGTAGTCCTAACTTTCATACGTTTTAAATAATGTCGAGGCTTTTATGTACCGGTGCGTAACTATGACTGTACTTAAGTACGCCAGTGAATTATCCCCAAAGATACGGTAATTTGTTTTCATTTTCAACGCTTAAAACCACTGAGTTTTTAAAGAAAATATTTGGTGGCTTTGCCCCTAACCGTTATCCTAGAACCACTACCAGGGCTCCGTCTTCGAGCAACAAGACTTTTCGTCTATATTTAATGAATCTGCACGTACGCATCTGTTGTAGTACACTGAATATAGAGATGTCAAGCTACAAGCTTCCTTCACAATGGAATTTTTTAATATTTTTTTAATGTGTTAAATGGTTTAATTTCTCATTTTCTAAATCAAGGAAAACAGTTATACACTTTGTCGATTTTACAAAAGCTTTTGACTATGTAGTTAGAGAAAATCTGGTACAAATTAATACAGTTGGGTTTGAGAGGTAAAATGCTCAACATTCTAAAATCCATTTATGATTCAGTGAAATCAAGAGTAAACTGTTGTAATAAATTCAGTGATACGACGCATGCACACTTGGCGTGAGACAAGGTGAATGCTTGTCCCCTTTTCATATTTCAATGTTTTTTGTTTCTTTTTACTCTGACACTTATATTTATCTACTTACATTTATTAATCTTGAAATCAAAAGTAACTCTGAAAAGAATCAAAGCATTTTCACATGAATACAATTGTATGTATGATCTTGTAAGTTTTGTAGAATTATCTAACTACATTTGTCATTCTTGAACACATAACAACTCTAAAATGGGTTTATCATCCAGAATAATTAAAAACAAGCCTGAGGGTGATCTAAGTGGGAAATGAGGTACTGCTTCAAACTAGAAAAACAAAACAAGACCCATGGAAAAAATATAACATTTAAGGTAAATAATTGATGCAGAAATAGACATAATATGACAGTGAATGGTCTATTTTAAAAGGTCTTAATCATATAATGTGTTGAGTAATTTCCATAAATAGCATTTTTCAAAAATATTTAAGACAAAAAGAAAATATTGATGCCTCTCATTCAGATTTGAGATTGTATGTGAAACTTTATGCTAAAATCGAATTAACGTCTCAGTAACCAAAGTCAGGAACAGTTTGACATAAAGGGTTAGATGCTCTTCTGTTGGAAGTTGTTAAAACTTTTGAAATGCACATTCAGTTTGATACAGTAATGCTGCAAAATTTGACCTAAGTTAATGCAAAATGTAATAAATTTTGCTACTGTCTTTTGATAACATGTGATATCAGGTGAGGTAGATGCGGCCGGAAAAGGCGAGGATCTGCCGAGCGTTTTCCGACCGTATCTGCCGAACCTGATATCACATGTTGTCAAAAGACAGTTGACTGATATTCTATTTATCATGCAAAATCTTCATATAATATTTTTTCACTTTTAGGAATCTAAAATAGAATAAATACGGTATTTATAAAAGAAAATGATTACAAACTAAATGTGCCTCGAAAAATAGTTCTATATTTCAAAGGACAAAAAAAGATAAAAACAACATAAATATAGCTTTATAATTAGCTTCATGAGACTATTTATAAATGTTTTACTGTTATATGTTATGATATTACTTTGCAAACAAACATTTTGCAAAGACACATGCAAGAATTTCAACCTCCAAGAATCGAACATCGATAAAAAATGAAAACAAATATAAATTCTTGACATAATGTGTAATTATACGCAGAATGAATAAAGGACAATTCTAATTACTAAATACTGTTCAAATGATTTTGAGAAATCGTATACATCAGTTCAAATATGCCCTAATTGATAGTATGCAGTAACGTTTAAACACCTACTATCAATGCATTTCTTTAAGGTTTCAGGTCGTACCGATTAAACCTCGAACGAGGTTGGTGGACCTTATAAGCACAGTTACAAAATGTCTTTACGGTAGTGTATGACCATTCCTGGAAGGTGTGCTGCAGTTTGATATAGCAAACTCGGTACTGTTCTTTACTTAAAATTAATTTAGTAGTTACACGCGTCTGAGAACACAGATAAATCACTTTTTATACAATTATAAGATTCAAATATAAAATAATAATAGAGTTTACTCAAATAAGGTGTAAAAGCTTGATCCAATTAGTTTTGAACAGTATCATATAAACGGAGGGCAATTTACACATTATCGATGCTTAGAAACACCAGTTCATTTATTTCTTTTAGGCAATTATAATTGTGAGAAGCCTGTGTTAATTTTGTTTATGAGTGAAGAATTTTGCAAAGGTTTCTTAGATCGCGTGATTTAATTAATGAACGCATTGCATGGTGTAAGAATCTTGCTTTCTCAATACAAGAAATAGAATCAGAACATTTTGACATACACTAAAACGTAACATATTTTATTAACAAAGACTGCGACAATACCGTGTATTGTTAATATGTATTAACTATTAGCCGAGTTATTTCTCTTACAAAGAGAGACTTAAGCTCGTTTTCTCTTTATTTCTTGTAAATAGAACGTAAATTTATATTTGATTTCATTTTCTTGTTATTTATTGGTGAATAAAACACAACTACGACTGCGCCAATGTTCATTTTTGCAAGTAGTATAAATCAGTTATAATTGTCTAAACTGCCTAAAAGAAAAGTGTTTCTAAGGATTAATGATGAATATTGCCCTCCATCCATACGATGGTGTTCGAAACCAATGGATCAAACTTTTATACTAAAAGAACAGGTAAAAACTTGAAAGTGTAACAAAGTGATAAAAAAGTGGGATAATCCTGGAAATATCAACTCCATGACCAAACTGTCTCTGTTAGCACCATTTCATTAAATCTGAAGAAACCTAAAATTGTACAGTTCAGAACCCTGGTATAATTAATTATCTGAACTATTTGACTCAAAAATGGATACATACTTTCAAAAGGTAACTCAAAGAAGTCCGTCGCCTACAAGTACTTTTGCATAAATCGTTTTTTTAAAATCTCGCTCTCATATTCATGAGAACTGAACGGCCTCTTTGTCTGATTGTGACGTGCCGTTGTATCAAGCGAAATTTTATAATGCACACAACCTACGAAAATACGGTGTTGTGCGACAATATCGAACTGGCACTCGTGAATATTTCGTATGCGGTCGATAATCTTCGGATGAAAATATAACAAGCGATTGATATAAAATATTATTTTCGTACTGTACCATATATTGCATTCCGCAATAGCGTGGTGGACCAGGTCTTTTTACTAACAATCCAGAGTATGCAGGTTCGAATCTTGCTTGATTTTTTGTTTTTAATCGTTTTGTTGTTAAATGTATTCACTATTGTTCTCGTTGAGCACGGATTTTCAAATTTTTTAATTGACGAATTTGAGCATTCTTTCTCATTTGTCCTGCAAATATGTATGTAGAACTGAAAATGTCGAAGAGCAAATCATCAAAACAGCTACCCTCTAAAGATAAGATTGCCTGCAGTATTTCGAAGATAACCTACAGACAGACAGAAGGCAGAACATTCATTCAACGGACGATGTAATTATTTTATGTTATTCCTGAAAGGCCATGAATATCAATAACAAGTATGATTCTAAAACATGAAACACCAAAGCAAAGAATATAAAATAAAAGCGAAAACGATGCATTAGACAGTGTCACAAATTAAACAAAATAGGCAGGCATCTAACCACTACGCCACTGTCTCAGCGGTGTGAACGTCAGTCGGTGAAATGTATTTGTCAACTGGAACAAGGAAAACTTACCCGAATGTGCAAGGTAAATATTGTCGCACAATGCATTTACAACTACAGTAAATGTTTACTATATCACTATGAGATTGATCCTGGTTAATGCTTTGTATTCAGGTAAGCTCACGTCATGCATGAATGAATGTGTACATAAACACAGGTAACAAAGTTGATACACTTTTCTGAAATAAAGGCTAAAATCACTTTTACAAAGTCACAACTTGCTCTAAATATTCCATGACATCTATGTTTCAATCTAATTTATACATTATATCATTATATAATCTAACCTAGATGGGTGTTCAGTAGAACACCTGTGTCGCCTTTACACTTTGTCAGAATAACTAATGATTTTATGAAAAAAAAAAAAGTACAAAAAGGGGCATAACTTTGTCAAATATGACATTGACCTACACAATCTATTAGCCGAAAGGGCGACACAAAAATGTATTACTCCACTATCAATATTATAGCTATGTAAGGACCGTTCATTCTAAATGATTTCAAATCTAATATAATTTAGTTGTACATTGTACATTAAAATAAGCGATACCCTTAGGTTGCGATTAGCACACTTTTAAAAAATAATTATGAAAATGTATTACAGTGGTTTTGTGGAGAATCACTTAATATATGCACTTAATATATTTATAAAGTATTGGAAAATGAGAAATACTCGGCAACCAACTTTCTTCATTTTTTATATATTTATATTTTATTTAGTGTATTTCAGTCTCACTTTACATGATACAAAATATCACAGATTAAAATATATACACATACTATCATGCAAACCTTTCTG
>JAUMHA010406004.1:0-10981 GCA_032359765.1 Saxidomus gigantea | reverse complement strand
GGAAGTTACCTGAAAGCAAATAAAAGAAAGTAAGTAAATCGACAACACATGAATTGAAATGTATGTACTACTTTTGAAAATGTCTTGTTTGAGTATGAGATTATCAACGTGTAGCTTCGCAATACTTGCAATGTAGTCATAGTCATAAAGTGGAAGATTTTTTTGCAGTTAACCTCAGAACCATTATTGCATCAAAAAGTAATGACAACTGCTGAAAGAAAAGCAAAGTACATGATTTAAGTAGTTTTTTTAAAAGATAGAAATAACATCACAAAAAGAAAACTTGACATAAAAAAACAAGAAATTTTAACAAAGTTTTTGTTCAGAGAAACATCCAATATGAATAAAAGAGGCCTTTCATTTCGAACTTTGGTTATCAAAGTTATCATAAAAATTAATTTTAACTATTTTTTTAAAACTCGTAAACACTTTTACGGACATTTAAATATGCCACTAAATTCTAAGACGCCATCTTTGTTTACTCTATTTACACCAAAAATAACCTCAAATACCAGAATCGTTTAAATCAATTTCTAGTGAAACAGACTACTAATGATGCACATTTTTTGTTAATTCAGAGTTAAAAGATGAATAAAAATCCAATAGATAATCAAAATTTAAGCGATTTCATCTATAACATCCATCGCTAAAATTACCATTCACAACAGTTTAACCCTAAGACGCCATCTTTATTTTCTCAAAAACCCTCAAATACCAGAAGCTTTTAAATCAATTTCTAGTGAAACAGACTACTAATGATGCACATTTTTTGGTAATTCAGAGTTAAAAGATGAATAAAAATCCATTAGATAATCAAAAATTAATCAATTTCATCTATAACATTCATCGCTCAAATTACCATTCACAACAGTTTAACCCTCGTGTTTCGATTACCGACCATTTATAGGTTAGTTTTCACACGTTTTTCAAAGACCATTCATAGAGCGATTACGGTTGAAGTAGGTACAAAACAATAAAAGGATACTTACAGTTTATTCTCCCAATTCTTAAAATAGCGAAAATACATTGTAACAACTGAAATATAAAGATTTTAATGACAATTATTCTACACGCGATCCGTCATGGCCGCCATTTTACGTCATCGTGTTCTGATTGGACGACAGCTTTTTCAGACTAGAAGCTAGTTTCACGTCCCGTTATATACGGTTCCTGTTCCCACCAGGGTTATCCACAGTCACACTACTAGGTTTCGTGAAAAAGGGTCTTTCGTAATCCAAAAAGTCAAAGGTTTCGGTAGAAAATCCTTTGCTTATGTTGGTTGTAAACTATGGAATGGGTTACCATTTTCAATAACTAGTGTTTCACAGTAAAAAAACAAATTTTAAGTCAAATTTTATAATCTTTTTATTTAAGTAATCGGTATCATGTGTATATTTTTTTAAAATGTATTCCACTTATTCTTGACCATTTTTCATCCTAAAACGCTAGTCAGAAATGATGCTTTTTCATTAAATTCTTATTATGAACTTGTGATAAATTTTTACTTGCGTAATTTATTTAATCTCCTCATGTTATTAACTATTAATATGTGCTTAATATCTGTGATATTCAAAATTTAGTTATAAGCAAGGTCATTTTTAATATCTGTGGTATTCCATAATTAGTTCTCCACCAAGTCATTTATTATATTTTATAGTATGTGCTTGATTAAATCTGTGATATTCTATAATTCATGTCTCTCTATGTCATGCCGCCAGTAACAAGGACCACAATGGAAATAAGGGATCACTCTCTTTTTGTGCTATCCTTGGTACTGCGTTGCATGATATGGTTAATACTCATGCTTGTATTTTATTTAATTGTTTTTTAATTGTTTGTAACCATTGTATGCACTGTGATACCGAAATAAATCTATCTATCTATCTATGACGTATAACTATATTGAATATAGCACGTTTTATAACACGTTTACTGTTGAGTCTTTGAACACATGTTCGTATATATTTGTATGCACGCACAGGATGGGAACCTACAAAGGTATGGTGTACCCGTCGTACCAGTTTATGTCCGATACTTTTTATGTGCCACGGTATTTACCGTATGTCATATCTTTAAGCTTTCTCCACCGTAAGATACAAGGCCTTGAGTGGTAGAGATATGTATTACGTCAAGATGAGGACTTTCCTGGAGAAAACCGACCTGTTACGTCGGTAAACTACTATATTCGCCCGGATGTATTGATCCCCGAGCACAGACTTGTCTACGTGGTGCCCCATTCACACAGGAAACACCTTTGGCGCAGTTGATATGAAGGTCTACGTAAATTCAAACCCGGATAACCGGAGCCTATACGGAAAAGTTATTCTGAATGGCGAGGACAACCTTTTGTTTTTGTAAAACGTGTGTAAATAAAGTTTAAACGTGTCTAATTCAGGACTATAATTAAGACGTTTCTATAGTCAACCCTCATCATCATATGTTCATTTTTAATGTTCATATTTTGTATTCATTTTTGTATATATTTATCACTGTGAAATTGTAATTTGTGTATAGTGTTGAGTGTTTTATTACTCTGGTGTGTTTAGCCCTGAGCATCTATCGTTATATACGCGAACTACTAAAGCTATTTCTTTTGGTAACTGGTTCTCGCCCTAAGCTAAAGTTTTTAAGAAATATAAGGCTTTTTTCTTTCAAAAAGGAGACATTCATTGCACAAATGAAAAAACACGATGGAATGGATTTGCTCAGTTGTCGTCCATATAAAAAAGGTCGCGATTTTCATTGTTTCGGGTTAATCCACATATTTGTGCAGTCGTTGTTTTTTGCGCTGGTAGCGAAACAATCGATATTATACTT
Organism: Saxidomus gigantea; assembly: GCA_032359765.1. NCBI lineage: Eukaryota > Metazoa > Mollusca > Bivalvia > Venerida > Veneridae > Saxidomus > Saxidomus gigantea. Next base: position 8,164 of record JAUMHA010406004.1, on the reverse strand, counting down.
TTATCAACTCAACATACAGAACGTAGATATACATGCATTATGATAAATCTTGAAGTAATCTAAAAGTATGTTTATGAACTAAATACATTGTAAGAATACTGAGCAAGAAAATCAGCATACACAATTATATCCGTTTGAGGGTGAAATGTATATATTAACATAATAAATGTTTAGTATATTAAAACAAAAAAGTGATGTCTGACGCCCTACAAAAAAAAAAATGTAAAGAAATGTAACTCAACCGGATTAAACTTGATTAAACTGCACAGTGGTGTACATATCATGCGCATACTGCATTTCGAAAAGCGTGCCAAGACCAAATCCTGGATCTGCCCCCTGGCACGTTTCTTTTTAAGTTAAGTAAAGTTATATCGATTATAAACCTTTCATGTGTGTTTCATGTGTAGCACACCTGTCACTATGTTGAACAATGGCCACATCGGTAAGTATTTAGGTTAAATGTTACGTAACGTCCCTATACAAGTTTTTTGCATGATTTGCCCGTGCAGTGTCAGGACAAATGTGAAATCGGTCAAATAATTTCGCATTACTTTCTTACAACTTCTAGGAGTAAGAAAAACACACATCGATTTGAATATTTTCAAAAGTCACAATGCCCAGACTCTCTCAGCGTCAACGTTTTGATAATGTTGACTCCGTCGATAATGTTTCACGGGCATTTATTGCCATAGAAAAACTGTTAAGTAAACTTAGTGCCAGGTTTCAGCAAACAGGAACAGTTGCCGATCGTCCTTGAACCGGCAGGCCTCGTGTAACTAACGTTATATTAGATCGTCATTTTGAACTGACGTACACCAGGCGTCGTTTTCAAAGCGCTACCGCTACAGCGAGGCAGTACACTATTAGCTGGGACACCGTTCTGAGGCGTTTGCGTCATTGTGTTCGGCCTATCAGACCAAGACGAGCTTAGGTTGGTAATATGCTCGTACGACGTTATCGCGTTGCTTGTTTGAACCGTTTCTCCTGACCTCAACCCAATCGAGCATATTTGGGATCTTCTTGGTCGCAGAGTTAGGTCAAGACATGTCGTCAACAATTTGCAGGAGCTACAAAATGCTCTGCAGATCGAATGGAACAATTTTCCTGCACACGACGTACCTCGTTACGTCAATTTGATGAGACGGCGTAGTGTACAGGTTATACGACAAACTGGTGGTCATATCCGGTATTAATCAAATAACCACAACAAAACCATTAGGAGAGCTGTAAAACGTGATTATACTGGCAACAACATCAATACCACAGTTTGCGTATTTTTCAGTTTGACCTTAATACATGTAACCGAATTCTGTGCATCTATAAAATCCGCTATTTTAAAAAAAAGGTTACGAAGGTTTGTAGGCAATTGAATAAGCTTAACAGTGATACCAAACATCATATAATTTCTATTATGGATATCAGACAAATAAAGAAAACCCTCTATGTGCACCTTCTTTTGCGTTGGGTATAGATCCAGAATATAATTGTAACAAAATACTAAGATCTATTCATATACGCTTAACGGATTTTATAATTGGTAACTGTATATTTTTATATTTGTCTGATCCATTAAACATAGTACTAAAAACTTGATGTTAATATTGTATTAAGAAAATATAATGTGACATTCTGCTCAAAAAGTACTAAGATTAATAAAACAGAAACTGCATAAAATTTCATTTTGTAGACACACTGTCCAAATTTAAAATTCACAGAACGCGTTTATCACAGTTAATAACGAGTATGACCGCCATTAGCCCTTATCACAGCCAGACGCTGACTTCTAATTGACGTAATCAGACGTTGAATTTTGCGCTGGTTGATCATGTTCCATGCTGCCATCAGTCTACCGTGCAGATCACGCAAATTCTGTATTTCCGGTCCCTGACGTATCTGGCGCCCAATGATGTCCTAGAGGTGTTCAAGAGGGTTTAAATCTTGGCTCCCAGCTGGCCAGGGTAGCCTCCTTACAGTGTTAGCGTCTATCAGCCGGATTGTTGCACGGGCAACATGGCACGGAGCGTTGTCTTGTGCCAACTGCATACCCCGGTTCCCAGCAATATGCGGAAGTAGAACAGGTCTCACTATCTTATTCTGATACCGTTGAGCATTTAAGTTGCCGTTAACTTGCACCAATGGTGTCTTTGTTTGCATGAAAATCCTACTCCAAACCATAACAGAAACGCCGCCATACTGATTGATCCCTTTCATCAATGAACGCCTCTACAAAGCGTTCACCTCTGCGGCGATAAATTCGAGCCCTACCGTCGTTTCTATGGAGGTTGAGTCTTGATTCACTTTATAATAAGACGATTGCCCAGACAGCACGAGTAAATCTTCTGAAGCGTCTTGCCCATCACAATCTCGCTACCCGGCTCCTTAAAGTTAAAGGCAAATTCCGACATGGACGTCGTGCATGGAGTCCAGCCGCTCGGAGTCTGTTACGAACTGTCTTGGGATCAATTAGACGATTGTGAATTCCAATGTTTCGTCATGCAGTTTCAACAGCGGTAAGCTTCAGGTTTCGTAGGTAGGACAACACGATGTATCGATCCTGTGCTCGCGTTGTAACACGTCGCTTCGGAGTTCGTCGTCTGTCTTGAACATTTCTGGTCTGAACATTCTTCGCCCACAACGATTTGATTGTGAAAAGGCGTCTGTGAAACTGCCGCGCTACCTGAAATGAAACACCGTTACTCAGTTGTATGCAAAGTATTTCTGTGTTACTAGTAATCAAGATTTCAGTCCGGCCGAGGGTTTACAGCCCGTCGGTAAAAATGCTGAAATAATACACATGTACATACTGTTAATGGCTGAATTTAGAAAATACACCACATTTATTAGAAAGTGAATGCGTACCAAGCACAGACATTAAGGTCTACCTTTAAAATACCTGGGTTACAGATAATAGTCAAAAGTCCAAGCTTGGAGAAATTATTCGGTATTGTCTATTATATGAAAAAAGGCTTATTTGCATATCATTTGCTACAATGGATACAATGGGATATAAATAAAATATTGCTCTAGCTGCATACCTGTCGTACTGTAGTTCCAGCTTCAATCATACAGTACCTACGGCACGGGAACGTTCTTCTTCACTTATGCGCACCATTTGTTCATTAATTCTATAAGTGCCTCTGGTCGACCTATCGGTAAGCTACTAATTAAATTAATCATCCTCAGAATTTCCTGTTCCACGTGCGCCTCGTGACTTGAAAATCGAGTTCGAGCCATGCGTTCCGGTGGAGTGATTTTGCACGAATTCGCTAACGTAAACGTAACCGGTTTGTAATAAATCATGCCCTTATAATAATTCTGAAATTTCACAATGATACTCCAAGCAAGTTACAATTTATTTCAATTTTATAAGTGACCAATTAGAAAATCCGTTAAGTGTATATCTAGATATACTTGCGTGCAATACTACTTGCATTTTTTATTTTAGTATCATAAAATCACGCCGAAACACATCAAGTACTTATAATACGAGAAAGTCAGATTGAAACTTTTTTCATTTTTTTACAGCAAGATATAATATGAGACATATATTTGTTTTTTAAATCTATAAAAAGTACTGGCATTCATAATCAAAATCATTTACAAAATTCATGTAGATACAGAATGTGTGAAGCAGAAGAACTTACATCAGAAGTTTGTTCCGAAACTTATGACTGAGATCATCTTTAAAATCCTTCCAATATTTTTACTCTATCAATAAATTCAAAATACACTAATACTATCTCATTTTGACAAGGTTGCCGTGGTTAAAATTAATGTAAATCTAGCTGTTGAAGGAATTACAGTGGATCTTGCCAAAGATCATAGCTCACAATAAAGGATATAATTTTACTTGATGTTAATTTTTGACACCCAGCCAGCAGTCTACTGGACACACATTATTTTATTTTATTTGCCATTCCACTTATCAATTCATTTTCCCCACTAGATTTAGCACATTTTGATAGGAACAGAGAATAGAACAGAAGTATCTGATAAACTGGACATAACTATTGAATTGTCTTTCTTGAATCAAATAATTTCTAAACATTACACAGACTCCGCTCTATACGTTATCAACGTTATGAGTACGTGGCGCGCAAAGGTGAAATCCCAGGGTGTGCGACCTGCCCGCTACCTTATATCCTACAATTGTGTCGTGTTCCTCGATATATTAAAACTTAAAGCGAGGTAACTCGTGAGGGTAAGATGTTGTACGGTCAGTTCCGTATACCGGACTTTGCTTGTTTTTTGCTTTGCGTAGTTGTCGCCCTTATACTTTTTTACACCATTAGTAATGAAATACCAGCGAAGCTGCATTTTGCACAAGGCAAACTGTATTTCTCAAAATATAAGTCCTTTTATGCCCACACAGTGTAAGTTTATGACGTATCTACTGTTATTAATTCGAGTTTTATGTACTATAAACGTCACAACGCCGTATAGTCCGTATAAAGGTATTTTTTGAGTTTCTTTTGAAGTTGTGACGTCATTTGATTTGTATTTTTTTCAGAAAATGATGATTTCTTTTGTATGTAAATTCATTTGCTATGCATTTAACATGTTTTAATGATAAGGACAGTGCACTTGTACCGTTTATAAGGCTCAGGCCAAGGCTATATTTTTGCCTGGTTTCTTGGTTCCTCCAATATCAGTACCGGTCAGCCCGGGAAATAAGGTTCACAGTACCGGTCTATCCGGGAATGTCTTAGGCTCTTTTAGGACATGCTTTAGGACATGACACTTTCAATCTACATGTATTTAGAGCTTTTAGGACATGTCATATTAAGTTGTCATGTTTCACTTTAGAATTCATTAATTTAAGGGAAACTTACCTTTACTTGCGTTTTTTAGGCATACATGTATAAATATTGTTTTTTCTACAACTATTGATCATGTATGAAATCTGTATGGTAAACTGAGGATTGTTTTTGTATATTTTCAGTCATTTACCTTGGCTCTCCGGGGCGACGTACTGCAAAATGATTATTAAATAGAAAAAAACAAACTAGGCGTTTGTCGTTACAAATTTCAAAAGTAAATAAAGCGTAATTGATGTCAGTTGGACAGTTAAATAAGGCATACTATCTGCCTTCGTTCGCATTTAAAATTAAGTAACTGTTAGCTTCACTCGATACGCTTGGGATATATACGTGGTACAACTTAAACCATTTAAACGTGTATTCTGGTTTTGATGCGGGGGCCATAGGTTTGAATTCAACAGCTGTGAACAGGTTTACTTTGACATTGTAGACTTAAGTTGTTGATATAACATGAGTTCACTCATTTAAAATGCAAAACTAGAAATGTGTTGTATAAGTTTTTATATACAGATCAACCCTGCTTAAAAAGCTGTTGAACATTGCTTAACAATGGCAGTATCTTCCACCAAAGATCACTTTGAACTTCACCTGGCATTAAACTTTAATATTATGGAGAAATATCGTCCCGTATATGTCCAGTACACAGGTCTGTACGTATAGGATGTGAATCAAGTCCGTACACTGTAAATATACAAGCTTGTACGGTAAATACGTCAATGTATATTTCCGTATCCTACGACGATACAGGTCCGTATTGTTGAAATTCCATTCCTGTACACTACCTATGCGTAGCTTATTCTGGTCCGTATTCCTGGTCCGTACGAAAGTAAATCTAGTCCGTATGATGTTGAAGTACCGTTATCGTTCACGTCGTATATCTTGCATGTAAAAATCCGTATTTTGTCCACTATATTCCTGATACAAGGAAAATACGATCTCCGTATATCGATAAAAATACAGGCAGTTACTGTATAAAATGATTATGCAAAATATACTAGCTTAAAGGTCCATTACTAAGACCAAATCGATTTTTTTTAAATTTCAAATTGTAATGAGCGTCTTCACAGAAGGAAAAATATGACATACTGCATCAAATGTGACCATAATTATTGTGTTTAAAATTTGAGTTTGACAAAACCTTAATATTTTTTGTTTTGCCTTGTCAAAAACAAAAGTAGGTTTTCCAGTTTTTAAATATCTTTGAAATTTTCCAGAAGTCTCCCAGAAAGTGGCTGTAAAAAGGTTGTACACGAATAAGCATACAGTACCTATTTTGAATTATAGTTGAAAGAAATGTCAATGATATGCAACGTATATCGCTGACTGTTTACAACATACAATAAAGCAAATGTATACCAAAAAGACCACCCAGGTCAATTTAAGGAAATACAAAAACAATCACTCGTTTTCTACAACAGTATTTCAAACAGGGAAATACTCAACAGCTTTTGTTAAGTTTAAGAAGCCAGTTTCGAACTGTATTTACCTGTTGCAATTCCAGATTAAAGGGAAAATAAGAATATATCTACGTAATGCACCTTTGAACATTTTATTATACGACCTTCCAAAATTCATATATATCTAAAATGTACTAACAGTATACATACATGTATATTCGAAAAGTACGAATGTCCGTATATCTGAGGAAAGTGTATTACCCTATTTTTGCAAGTGCAGAAAACGTCAGATTCAGAACCTAACAAAGCAGACAATCGATTTATTGAAACTTAGCGTTCCGCTAAACTGAACTGTACAACGAAAAACTGTAGAGCAATGACGGCAATGTGATAACGTAAACGTTTTCATTCATTGTTTTGTCTCCCGGAAACAAAATACTGAATTTATTTGCCTTTTTAAAGTCTTTAACTGTCGCAATCAAAAATTAATACAAAGGTTATTAATCACAATTATTTCATGCGACTGATGTATTTTTACAGATATTACTTCTATTTCTATATTTTATTTTCTGCGCAGGAGTAAATTATAAACGTCGGAAGGAGCTACGCCCATGTCCGAAAATCCGCCTACTTGCTACTGCTTTAATCAAGCACTCGAATTCATTGTAGAATTATATCGTAGGCATATTAGAATACTAATTAGCATTACTTGCCTTAACATATGGGTTTACCAGAGGCCTACAGACCGACCATTAAGGTCGACTTTTTGTTGTATATTTACAGTTTCCGAACGTTACGACCGTTTTACAATAAATATAGGCAAATTGTGTGTTCATATTACTTTTTCAATGTCTAGGTCCCACTGAAGGACACCAAACGTAAAAGATTCAAATTTTAAACTTTCTCTTGCAAAAACGTTTATATATGAAAAACACTGAAATGATGAAAGTTTCTGTAAAATTACACATTATTTCATGTAAACGTAGAAATGTTCATCGCAATATATCTTTATAATATGTAGCGACAAAGGTCGGTTACTTTCAATTTCAACGTTTACTTTTATACTTCTGTCGCTTTCAATTTGTACCTGTTATCCGGATAACTTTGTCTGCTTGAAATGAAGTTTGTTTATACCTTCAAGTAACTGATCTTTTATTATATACTAATACAAAATATTACAACAGCTTACCGTAGACTCGATAATTCCCAACTGATTTGTTGCATTTCCAGTATGTAATGTAAAGTCCTTAGCGTTTACATACCCCTGGGGTACATTAAATGTATACGAGGTAGGTTTCCTGAGGAAGCAATATAAACTTAAATGTATCAGCAACGGTACTATGAACAAAAACAAGTATTTTGAAAATGACCTCATTATTTCACTTTATTTACAATGTATTACAACAAGCGTTGTTTTCAATGCTTCCAAGAAATTGCCGATTGCACACGAATATATCCTTAACACTTTCCCTTTTATAAATCGCAAATCAACTATTTTAGATTATCATGAACTCACTTGTTTTATCTTTTTAACAGCAAGAACAGTACTTTAGTTGTCGATATGTTTTAAACAAACATATTAAAAAGAATATTGTTTGATGCCTTATTAGAAAATTAAAGACCTCATTTATAACTCAATAGTAGAATTAACAACACTTACGAATTATCAAGTTGCTCATTCAAATGGGTTTACCCTTATATTTAAATATTACAGTATTTAGCAATTAGGGCTACTTGATATCAGTGCATTATTTCAGCAAGCAAACCATAAACCAGGGGCGTACCTTTTTTGCCATTTGTTGGTTCTGCTCAAGCCTTATAAGACGGCAATTATGACTGTGTTTTACTCTTTGTTTTTAAGTAATTGAACACTAAACAGCGGTGGAGCGAGCGAGTGTATAATTAACATGTATAATTGAATGGCAATGAACAATGTCAGGGCCGTAG
>JAUMHA010405981.1:0-22907 GCA_032359765.1 Saxidomus gigantea | reverse complement strand
ATTTGAAAGAATACACAGAACATAAACTATTGTTAACATTTGATATGGCAAGATCTTGAGCGAATTGTCTTTTCACTATCAGTAACAACAATTTTTAATCCATATTTTACAGAATTTCTCGACTCGACGTGCCGTTAAGAGAGCAGATGTAAAGTAAAAATTCACGACGGCTGTCCCAGACAATCAAGTATTAATTTACGAAGTTCACTATTGGAACTGTGCATTTGCGTAAAATAGTCATTAATCATAGCCACAAATCATGTCCAATATTAATTCGTGACATGCGTCATGTACGAGATATCAATTTTGAAATCCACTACAGTCAGTGAAAGTAATTATTTACTTTTTGTTTGTTTTAGAAATTGTTATTAGAAAACGAAAGAATGCCAGTAAAACATAAAATTCCGATGCATGGCAACCGAATAATTCCAAGTATACACTGTGTACGGAGTTTAGTTGAAAATATGTAATTACTATATGAATGTAGTTGAAAAATGTCAAAATTGTCAAAACAAAATTTAAAACTTACTGTAAACTTATATCGGGAAATGACTAGTGTCCAACTGGAATGGTTTAAAGCTGGACATACGTGAATGAAAAAGACAAAAGTTCTTGTTTTCTGGGACAGTCTCCTTAACAGGAATTATAACAAAATATTAATAATAACAAAAATAGCATGCAAAAAGGAAATGTACGTGTCTTAGAAACTGTTTATTGATAACACATATTTTATATTTGACATTTGAAGAGCTGCATTTTACAATAATGTATTTACATGTAGAGGTGTGTATAAATAATTAAGAGACAACAATAATATCTAACCAATAACAATAGGTAAAGTGCAGCCTTGAACATGTCAATAACGTTGACAATTGATATATATCTGCAAAACTTGTACATTCATTCTACTTAGTTTGCTCAATCAGTTGTTTAATCATAGTTTTGTATTATGACCCTACACTAAGACAACATGTGCAGCATATCAATCCTTAACCCACTAAGGTCACGACCGTACTTCCTCATATGACACCAGTACTGGCTTTTTCAGGAAGCAGACTCGAGAGTGACTCGATTATCTTCAAACGTTCTCACACTCGAGCTAAAATAAATAAGTATCAACTAAACTAATACTTTTTCCTTACGTCATTTAAGTTTACCTTTTACATTGTTAAATCAAAACCGTTTTGATAAGACATTTTCACTTCGACCTTCCACTGTTTGACAAAAGGTGATAGTACCTTTAAATCAAAATTGGAAGTGATTTTTTATGCGACAAACATTGCCTATAAGACCCTTTACATCTCAATAATAAACTAAAACTCAAAGCCAATCATCTACTTCAGTCACGGGTTGACTGTTTTCGAATGTTTTGTATAACAGATACAGATAACAGAAGCCTTACTGTCGGTCGTCAGAATAATCGCAATAAATCCTTTTGGCTATCTTAAAATGAGGCATTGTTTCCCTCTCACAATCTCACTGTTATATTTATTCTTTTGAAGAAGAAATATCATACATACAAAAGTTAAATTTGACCTTTTCTAAAATTAATCTGCTCAGCGATATTTGCACTTACTCTACTATCACGAACTACAACACATTTGATCAGAAGTTATTGCTTTAGAAGTGAAATCTTTAAAATCAGTCTTATGTTTAAAAGATTTTCTTTCCGGCTAAAAGAGTTTTATTCATGAATGTTGTTATAAAATTTATATACACTGTATACTCAACTGCGTTTCAACTGTCTGACAACTAATGCAAATAACAACTGTAACTAGAATATATGCATCCGTGTATACAATATGGATATGGCTCAAATTTGCAACACACAACTTCTATCGTTAGTATTTGCAACAGCTAAATAAATGAAGCAAAGATAAATTAACGGCGTCAAATGACTGTGACGTATGTGTCACGTTCAAGTTTTCTCTTAATTAAATAAACACATCTAAAAATTAAAGTATATTGTTTCTCAGTCGTACATCATAATACATACACTTAATAGTTTAACATTTATAAGCTAAATACTGATACGCCGCCAGTGTTTTGTTTCTGTCGTTAAATAACATACTAAAACATAATTAAGGTATATATTTTTTGTTCTTATCGACAAGGTGATAGCAGTGTATATACAAAACTATAAACGACACATTAGCTTTACTCTTAATAAATGAACAGCACGAAAAACAGTCCTATACAACATATGACAATTGACTTAGCATGATCAATGCTGATGACGAAATGTCTTCTGAATACACACAATTATAGTATGTGTTATTATATAAGCATCTTCTCGTGAAAGCAAATTAACAAGGACAAACACATTTTGTAAACAAATGTAACATATTGCTGGGTTTGTTTTTGTTCTGAGCGTAACAGGAAGACAACGCGTTATCTAGTTGCCGTGGAATGCACACATAAAGTCACGCCTTTCATACGTTTCTCGTTTTTATCGCTACTACACCGAATTATGGCTCGAACAAACTGATGTAGTCACTGACTGCCTGGTAGCAAAATTTAAGCTGTTCCTATAAAATAAATTAGACTCAAGTTTATAATTTGTTACTTCGACTTAAAACAATACATTTTAACAATTATTGAACAGCAGATAAAAATATTAGAAAAGAATAACAAGTAGTGTCAACTAAAATATTAGGAATAAGCAGTTGAAGTTTGAAGTTTAATCCGTCAGACAAAGATAGAAAATGATCATAATAAGATGATACCATGCTCGTTATCGCTGATTTTCTCCGGGTCCTCAAATGTCTCACGGTGTTCAAAACGCTCACTTGTCTCTCATATCTAATCTTCTCCATCAAAATCGTAACTGCACAATATAGCACACTCCTCTCGTTGGCTTTTCTGCAATACAATAAATTCCTTCTATTGAACTTTCTACCCTTTGAGTAGTTCACTATCAATTAAAATGTGTCATTTTGTCGCCCCATGATTCCTTCAATGAATCGTGAAATGTTTCACATCACGCATACATTGAAAAGTAACCAGATTGAACGGAAATGTTACTCATCACTTGATTTTATGCACGCAATGGTTTTGTATCTGCTATTTGCAGATGGTCCGTTATAATCAAACCCGTGGCTGCTTGTATATCTCAGAAAGTTTTAACCTATTGGCTCATATCTGTAAATATGTGGGTAATTGCAAGATTATTTTCTCAATGTTAGCATGTAGCATGCACATACGATGCTTGTGACTCTTGGTTTTGATAAGTTTACTACCTATTAAAATCACATTCAGATAGTTTAATAAATTTCATGAGAACGAATAGATGTTTATATATGACTAAAATATTTACACCCCCTATACTCCTACTGCTCATTCAATGTGATACTATGTGAAAAGAGGTTTGCTTGCACGCGTCCCATACTTAATGATTTTCGAATATTTTCGTGTAAACTTGTATTGTGAATGGGAAATGACAAAACATTCGATGCATCTATTGTTTAAACTCGACAAACAAACGTTGTACAGAAAATGACGAATACCCATTAAGGTTTCGTAAGAACTGTTTAGGAGTTATTTCGTACTTACGAAATCTTAAATAACGCGTCTAGTTGTGAATTATTTTTCTTTGCTGATTCAAGATGAGTGTTATTCTACTATCTCGAACCGTAACAATATAAACACTATTCTGAAAATGTTTCTTCAGGTGTGAAACATTATTGTTAAGTGAATACAGAAAAATAATGATAAATAATAATTGACTAACAAACAATGGACAATAACATGAGATCGTTCTTCGCCAAGCTGATCGGCATAATCCTCAACATCTTTCACAAACTGCACAAATTCCTTTGCATCTGTTGGTGTGTCATTTCCAGTGTTCCATTTCGTATACTGGAAATGGTACGCCACCTTCTCTCCTCTTTCATACTTAAACAAAAATCGTGTTAACTTGCTGATTAGATAAGAAAACGTATCGACATTATTTCGTTTAATACAGGCTACTCAAATAGACATTCAAGTTTTCTTGATATCATGCATTTAGTGCATTGCAGCCAATAAACAAAACCGAACAACCAAGGCCACACCAAAGAAGACATGTAACATTATCTTCGGAATTAAAGCGATAAAAGGACTGAGATTGGTAACTGTTAAACATTTAACTTGCAAATATATTGTTAGGTCACAATTGAGAACGTACCATCACTGTTTGACGTTTAACATATTTCTTCAAGAAAAAATACTCTTTGTAAGTGTAAGAAAGATACATTATCATGGTGAACGTATGCTCTTAACTCTGTTTAAGACACTTTGTTTAAAAGTTTGAGTTATATATTTTTAACGTAATATATTTGTTTTTGGTACAATTATACTTTAAGTAATGAAGAAAAGTTCTCAAAATATAGGTTTTCAACCTTTCCACTATTTTTAATCCTCATTTCCCTAACGGTATAGTGCGGTTTTGTTTCCAGTGTCGTACAGGATACACTGAAGTCCCCACAGGTTAGTTTTTGTCCATCAGCTGGGAGATACATTCCAACTTTCTGAAAGTGTATAGAAAGTAACTCAATGTATTTATAAAACAGACAATTTTACTGCAGATTATGTGTGATGAAATATTTGCAAGTAAGGCGTTCATTTGAACGATGTCGTCACAATTAAAAGGACATGTAACATTTTTGACACAAATTCATAGTTGTTTTTAGCGTATCAAATGAATGAAAGTGGATATACCATTCCTGGTTCTTTTAAATCCTCCATTGTGACAACACAACAGCACTCTTCTTGGTATATCATGCATACGAAGTCTGACACTGTGCCGGGTATAGGAGTCTGCGCTGATATAAAATGATTCTTTTTCTTGAAGCTCTGAAGCATACAATATGATTGGGATTTTGCGTGATCTATCATCCACAAAAGCAGTTATTGTATTTTTTAACTGTATGAATATCTTATTTTATATCGGATTACACAGAGTATACATAGCCTTGATTAAGTAGCCATTGCTTCATTTCATTTTTTGTATACACTAACTATTTCAAGCCATGTCTGGTTCGCCTTGGCTCAACATGATGCATGAAACTGTAAGAATCCTGACAATGTTGAATTATTCAGATTTCTGCCTTAACCGTTAACGTTTTCCATGTGCCAATAATTTGTTAGGTGTCTGTGCATTTTATTGAAACCTTGTGATTAATTCGTGTAATCTAAATTTAACCGAATGATAATTTATGCATGGATATACTTATTTTTTTATGAACTTTCTATAAATGTATATTAGAGATGATATAGCGATGGAAAGATTAATTCGAATATTTAGTTTTTTTTACTTTTTGCATTTATATTTGCATGCTTTCAGAGATTGTTGATCTAGCTTTTTCATAATATTAAACAAATTATTTTATCAAACCGTTGAGAGTCCATAAACTGGCTCAAAGCTGATACGTTGTAGGTAGAAGATAAAAACTTTAAGTAAAGGTTAATGTTCAATTAAATGCATTTACGAAAATAAATTGTTCAGGCGCGGCGCGTTCCGCGCGAGCAGCTTATTGTAGTACATGTAAATGCATCAAAATGAACATTAACCTAGAGTTTGAAATGATTTTTTGTAAAGCAACATTTTTCCCCTATCTACTGACTCGGTATTTTATTTTTGATTTATCCGAGTTACATTGCAGCGAACTCTGCGCTACAATTGGAAAAACATAATTTCAAACACTTAACGCAGTAAATAACATACATTGACATAAACAGCGTTGATATAATCAGGGTCATCCGCCTCTCTGTTCAGATACAGATGTATACGGTTTTTATTACCTGCAACAAAAAAAAGTTTGAAAACTTAAATGAATACATGAACTGTTTTCTGTTGAGCTTTCCGCTGTGTTGCAATATGATTATGTATATACACTTGAACAAATTTATAGATCGCTAATGTAGAGTATGGAGAACAAAAGCATACCCAGCATCATAAACATAATTAAACAGGAAATATGACGGACATCACATGGTACAAATAAGCAAATATTGCATACTCCAAACACCAGCGATGAGGTCAAATTGATTTAAATATAAATACAAGATTTTCAGTAGTTATATTTTGGTCATGACCTACAAGATTCAACATTAATTCAGTGTTTTTGTTCTATGTTATTTGATCAAAACTTGACATGTGACTTTTCCTGTTGACTTTATTGTTGCTCAAAACATATATATTTGTTATTTTGCAAGTAGATATTTAGTAATGTCAACTATTCTCAGTTTCGTTATTTCGATCCCATACTTCATATTGTTTAAAAGCGAACTGCACCGCATCTTGTTAAACGTATCTGTCGCTTGAACTTATTACCTGGAACGTCCGCTCCGTGACGATTCTGCTTCACAAGTTTTTTGTTGCCATCGAAAGCGTTTATTTCTTCTTTACTGTCTGTTTCTACAGAATGCTTCAGTTGCTTAATTAAAAAGGAAATCAATACACGTGTTTTAGATTGTTTCGGATTGTTTAAATATACTGATACTGCTTAAAGACTTAAAATAAAGTTATATTGGAAAGATTTTAGGATGCTATATCAAATCGGAAAAAGTGGTAGTATACGTCAGTATATGCTTTGCGTGTATCGTTTATTGGTTTCTTAAGAAGCAAACAGTTCATTTATCGAAACTCGATTATCTTGAACAACCGATATATGTCCGTGTGATTCTCTCTGAAACGCTATTTTTTTCTGTTCACAAAAATGAAATGTGTTGCATGCTTAACCTTCTATCTTGTTTTATCACATTCCATGTATAGTGAAAATGCTTTTAACCGACCGGCTTGCCAGGTTTACTACGTCTTATAGATCTCTAGCTATGGTTAGGTGTGCACTAGTCGTAAAAGCCGACTAAATTGGCTTAGTGTGCTAAGTCTCTGCAGACTTGGTAAATCCAAATACAAGTAATGACCCAAACCATCAAAGAGAAGGGAGCACGATAAATATAGCTTCAACGCATATTGACTTTCACGCATGTTACATTATTGATACAAAGATGTTGACTCGCGCTATACACATTGAAAGACGATGCTCCAATGAAACACCATACATTACATATTGCCCTCAATCCACTTGCAAGGTTCTGAAGCTAGCTACACTATATTGATAATCTAAGGCTTCCGGACGGGTAGAGGCCGGACGGACAAATGAATGGTAAACTTATTGTCATACCCGACGAAAAGACTAGGAAACCTAAAACCATTAAGTTATCGTACCAAGCCTTGTAGTCCAATTTGTTGTTTCTTTGACTACAAATAGCTTTTTAAGTCATAAATCAGATATGCAGGGAATTTGTTATCGTTTGCCAACCAATTGTTTACTTGAAATATGATATGTTGAAAATGATTTGTCATTAACAAAAGACACACTGTCTGACAGAAGTTCTGGTTCGCAATACTTTGTTTTTCTTTTAAAGTTGGCCCCAAGTCAAAATGTCCTTTTAACCTTAATTCATACGTTTGCTTATTTTAATGTTAGCATGATCTGATTGTTAAAAGGATTGTTTACCACGTGCTAACACACATGTTATGCGGAAGTTATATAATGCGTTGTGCAAAATTTCTAGTGCATATATGTTTTGAAATTAGATAGTTCATTGTATTTTTCACAAAAGTAGAGTTTGCAATATTGTCTTGCATAGGTATTATTGCATATCATAAAATATATAACTTAAAGTTTAACAACAACATGAAATTGTCGGCTTGATGTCGATCTATCCAAATTAATCACATGTATTAATCCTAGTTTTGAAATGTTTAAGGAAACAATTTATTTAGTCATAAACTTTGAAAATGTATATAACATATAATTTCATGAAACTTTATTTTGGCTAATGAATGCTTTTAAAATATGTAAACATACTTGATATTGTTGGCTATACATGTTGTTATTTGTCGTAATCATATACTCCTGGAAACTTTCGATAGGAACCGTTTCAGAGTCAAAGTAAAGACTGTTCACCAATGCCCTGTAAATGTAGATAAACTGTTCCTGCAAAGAAATAGTTGTTTATTCAAAAGTCAAAATGATGAACGTAATATGTTCATGATATTACTGACGTTAATATGGTACATCTTATATGCAAAGGAAGTGATTGCATCAGTCCGAATGCGGAACACAGACAATAATTATGATTTATTTATCATATAAGATAAAGAACTAACCAGAGTTTGAACCATTTTCACCCTTTGTTCTCGCATGCTGTTAACACAGTCAATTACATTTACTGAATTTTCACACTGCCCTTGTTCTGTAAGCCTATCGAGCGCTATAAATGTCCCAGTCCGTCCAATTCCAGCGCTGAAATGTAAATTGTTAATATTAAATTTTCTCAAAGAAACACACATATTTTAAATTCACAAATCATTGAAGATGAAATTCTTCAAAGAAAAGCCATTACTTATTTAGGCAAAGGGCTTCGTTTCAAAACCAAATTAAGTATTTGTGATTTCCACTAATCATTTACTCGCAAGTGAACATTATTTTAACGACAAATCATCTCCACTACATAACTCAGTGATTTCAAACGAAATCATTATATGCGTAATAGAAAATGTGAATAAGTTTTCTCTTTTCAATGACTTTACAAATGTTTAATGAAATTCACTTATAAAAATGTTATTATCCATTCACTTACAAGAACATCGTGGATTTCACCTGAGCTAATTTGTTAATGTATTTATTTCAACTCTTTCTAATTCGATATTGTAAATAAAAACGAATACGTTTTCAGTTTTCTTAGAAATTCTATATTCGTTGAACACCTGGAAAACTTTATTCAAAACAATAAACGATACCTGCAGTGTACAACTATAGGACCATTCCTGAATTTAGGAGTTCTTTTAACACTTTCTCGAAATTCTATTAGACTTGTTACATCTTCGGGTACTTTTTTGTCCGGCCATGCTGTATAATGAAGTTGAGTTAATTTCCGCCGCTCTTGTGCCTACATATAGATGTATCATAACGTACTATCAGAGAAAACATGATGTAATCCCTAATTTTCGAAACTCACTTAATATGTACTTTACTTTTGTTAGTAATTTCCAGTAAAATATGAAGACATATGATTTGTTATTAGATCTGAGCAGACAACAACCTTTTTGACTTGCAGTATGGTACACAATATTTAAGAAACAAGAAATGACAATTTGGTAAAAGTACAGGTAAATAAAAATGACACTAGAGCTCCACTTGTGTGACTATCTACCCTTGTAATGGCGCTTTTACATTGGCTATTTTTAAGTAATACAACTTTGGTCCTGGATAAACGACAAAAAAGTATCTTGCACAACTATTATTTGTGGTATCCATGTGTACAAACACTTATTGCAACCCCAGAACTCATTCCTGACTCAAGACGTTTTTGAGAGACAGGCACAAAGCAAGCCGGAAAGGAATATATCAACGATCTGCGTACATCCCGTAAAATTCATATATCCTTGATCCCCTGAAGGATCTTCATATAACCTTGGTCAAATTGTTCTTCTCAAAAACACAAGCTGCATAACGCATCCTCCCAACCCACTTCATATCCAACTCTTGGATGGATTTTCCCGAGACGTGGGTACATGTACAATCATTTAATTAACACGAAGTGCAAAACTCATGTTCAACTCAAGGTCAATGTCAAACTTAAGAATTATTTGTTTATGATGTCTCTTCAATAACTTCTATACTCTTTAAATGATTTTCCTGACATTTAAGTGAAATGTTTATGTCCTCCATATAAATAGCAGAATTCAAATTGCAACTTAGCCGACTTTTAGGATCAAGGGTTATCCTCTTGAGATTAGATAGTGGTGTATTTCAGACTGCCTTGTAATGATTGAACTAGTATAATATAGTGCTTTGTGTCTAATTGATACGATACAGAACTGACTAATAAAATCAAATCATACACGCTAATTCAGTCACTGGCAAACCTGAATCTTAGGTGAATAGAACTATTGTAATTTCAAAAGTATGCTTGTAAGGTCTTAAAAAGGAGTTGACTTCGTACATTTCATTGATCTCGCTTAAAATGAGTAGTTAAAGGTCATGATAAAATCATAAACTAGAATGATACGCAATGCGAAGAAAACATGGCGCACGTAATAAATAGTAAACTAATAATTTCGTACGGATGACATGGTTAAGGATCTTGAGGTGTACTCTGCGAATATTTCCTCTTTGTCACAGGATACGTCTATGTCGCCAAGCGGTAAAGTAACTCCAAGGTCAGGCCAGTATTGGTCGCATTTCGCACCCTAAGAAAAGGATGTATTTGATTGATACAGATAATTTACAAAATCTACTTACCTAGATGTATGTACGAACATTTTGTCCGTTTTTGTATCCAACATGGATTAATGAATTTCCTTATCTAAAGACGTATCAACAACTTCTAAAACTACGTTACGTTTACTCTTAGTACTGCACATTTTGAGATAGACAAGAAGTTAATATACAAAAAATAGTTTGCTTTGTTTCAAAGTTATAGTCAAACAATGATGTTTCTTTTCTATACATTACACATCATGTTTTTGAGCCTATTAAATTATTATGTACATTAAGGTTTGTCAGGTTTTCACTTTTCAAACCGAAAAATGATCATGCTCGATGATCAGCGAAATGTTCAATTTAATTACTTAAATATTTAAATAATGATTAAATAGCGCGTACATATTGACCACAACTAGACCATTTGCGAGTTTAGTCATACTGCTAAAGAGGTTTATTATTTATGTTTGAAGACGTTTCTTGTTCGAAGGAAATCACAATATAGGAGTATCTACAAATTGTAAGACAAGATAAGATTTCATATAGTGACAACAACATGTTCACGTTGCCTAAACTATTATTTTATCTAATTCTCTCTAGAATGGATAGTTTTATGTAAAACTATACAGAATTTATGGACGCCTGATTTTTTTTTCATTTCAAGTTTAAGGTGCTTTATAACATTTTTCGGTTTAATAAAATATTGATCAACTGTTCACGCGAAAGTTACCATGTATGGTCATAAATAACCTTGTGAAACCAAATGTATTCGGTGATATTCACAAATCATTTAAAAAAAACTATTATACGATAGGTGTAACAAATTTCCTCACTTAAATTTTGATAGTAATCCCTCTTTTATATGAAATGACAAAAGAGAAACAAACTTATCCGAAACTGAAAGGAAATAAGGAAATGTTGTATAAAATGAAAAACAAATATCATTGTAGCCAAAACAATTAAGAAAACTGTTCTAAAATGGTTTTTAAGGTTCACTTAAAATTTGGACTGCTTCATCCTAAAAACTGTTTTTATTTAATCCGACAGCTTAGATATGTATCATTTTATATTGACATAAGATTAATGAAATTATCACGCAGTTATAGAAAATGACAAACCGCAAATAATTGTTGAAGCAGGGCTAGTGTTTGAAATAGCAAACACAAAAATTGTTGATAATATCTTACCGATGGTTCATTCAGGTTTGTTAACATGACAATTTTATCTGTCTGCTCATGCCATACCATCTTCCAGAACGTTTTGAAATTGTCCGTTGTTTTTGTTGTGGGACCTAATATACAACTATGATTGTTATAGTCAAATTTAAGACACTTTAAGACACATGATTTCGTTATCTAAAGGATGTTGGATGCCAATAGTGAAGTAATTCAGAATGTGTTAAAACTGTATATGTTTATAATACAAATAACATAGGTATATCCGGCCTACTTGTCAAATAAAATGACACGTACACTGTATCAAAGATACAGACACTCTTAAATGTCATGCTTTAAGAATAGCCACATATTCCAAATTCACAATATTCAGAAATATGCTATAAATATTAAACATTAAATGAATTACAAACGTATTCTAAAAATGATTTCTTGTAAAGAAAACCAAATAGAAAAGTAAATAGGTCATTAAACTTGGATAGGGGTGCAATTCAAAATACCCAATATACCTGATTTAGCACGTGCATTCCTCAATTTCCGTTTTCAACTTTAATTACTGTCATATAGAAATAAATGCAACTCTTTTCATAACTTGTGTGTAAGTTATACATACAGTGTTCTTTCAAAAAGCAAACACAAATGTGAGTCACCGTTTATAGCTTGTTTATATACGACCGTCTCTAGACCAGGCGTACTAATGTGAATACCTTGAGTGCATGGGGGGTGTACATTCCCTTGTCTTTGCTCTAGTTTATATAGTTTTGGCCAGGGTCAGAATGTGTATGGGTACATTTTCTTTTTTTCTTATTTTCGAACTGGCTACCGTTTAAAACTGGCCAGATTTTAGTTTGGATATCTTTTCAGCACTGACTACATGAGATGGTAATGCGTTCCACTGGACAACAGTCCGAAAAATGAATTTAAGTAATAGTCAACAATAGTAAATGGTATCTGAAATGTTAAATGATGGTAATGCCTTGCTTGCATTGTGTATATTGTTAGAATTTGTCTGGGGTCGACATCAACATGGTTATAGACAGTTTATAAAATAGAGTTAACATTATCTCGATCAAGCTCTATAACCAGCAAGATATCCCAGTGGAAGGATTTGCGGGCCCGCAATTACTCAAATGTGACCAAATTAGCCATTTCCGTAAACGTATCTTAGGCGGTTTTTGCCTAATCATTAAAACAATTTTCTTTCAATTGTCACTTTACCTTGGTAAAATGTTAATGAGCAATATTCTTCTTTCCATAACTCGATAACAAATCTGATCCTTTAAGAAGTACAGTGCTACATGTATATACCTTGCATTGCTAAAATATAGTCCAAGTAGCATTGTACACCTCTTACATGTACGTTACAAGTTCCTATCTGTTCAATAGCATTCATAGAGGAAATATTTACTGCATTGCATCTTTACAAATCCCGATAACTAGCTCGATCATTTAAGATATGCAAGAGTTACAGAGTTACGTCCGATAGTCTACACTATAATCAAATATTTAATTGATGCTATGATGTGTTTTCTTTTACTTATCATGGTGTATCATCTAATGTTCTAATTTTTGTATACAAAATTGTTTAATGCACAAATAAATTAAATGATCATGAGCAAACAACATTATACAGCATAAAAAAATGACTGTAAAAGTTTTATTTTTGAAATAAACATATTGTTGTTGGCACTGATTCACTTCGTTGGACCATTGTCTATCCATCTAAAATTTTGAAGCAACATTCGAGATAAAATTGATTTTATTTTAATCCCCATCCAATATTCATATAGTTTAAATGAAACTTGTTTTACCGACCGTTTTCAAAAGTATAAAAAGCTTTTAAAAGTGCTATGTATTTACAAAAACATAAAAAAGTCCAGTTTATAAAACCAATGGAATTATGTTTTTTACGACATTCGCTAGTTTCAGTTTACGGCAAGATTGGTCTGTTTAGTTGTAGCATTTTTTTGTCGATATAAAGTTAATGTACATTTTTCTTTATAGATTGACGAATGACTTATTAAATATCATTTGTTTACATTGTGATATTCAGTGTACATCTGATGAAACTCATATACAGGTGTACATAGTATCATTAATTCATTCCTGTTTAGAACTGTATTTTGAAAAAAAAACTTCTTACAATGGTGTTACAGAAAAGAACTAAAATGCATTCTTAACGTATAGACAAAGAACTGAAAAGCCCACTTATTAGACAGTATTTTGAATATCGTGCATAAAATAAGTGCTCCTTGAACATAATTTCATTTATTGTTTAGGTAAACAACGTAAGCTGAGTATATAAAGTAATTACCTTCTTTTCTTGTGAAGTAAATAAAGATTTAAACTTACCTAGAGATGCAATGTATGCGTTATTTTTGGCATATCCCTGAAATGACAAATGAAACTTTTAAACACCGGTGTCAGAAGCATTTCATTTCAATACGTAATGGCTGCTATATGACTAGACATGATATGTAACAACATAGTACTGAATTCTACTGTTTTAAAACTAAACATAATTAAGACTCCCAAGAGCTAACATACATACGTGAATATAGCAAGCATTTATGAAGAAATCTGGCTGATCCAGTATCTTTACTCTTGAATGATCATCTGCAAGAGGACAAATGCCAGATAGAAATAATATAATCTATCTAATAATAGCAGATGACAATTACATCAACAAAGTGTACCAGGAATGTAGAATCTGCTTTACATGTACATACCGCTTGCATTAAGATTTTAAACTATACTCTAAGGAATGATTATGTATTCATCTCTGAGGTGTTGCAATTTCAAAAGACAATCATGAACTAGCTTTATATGGAGGCCGGCAACATTTCATGTGTCTTATTGAATACATGTACTTCGGTAGAATCTATTACTATTGCTTTTTGGCAATACGCCCTTCCGTGTTTCTTTTTGTACAGTTTTAGTTGTGTTGGATTTCGCCACATTCAAGTAGTTAAGCATGGTATACTTTTTAATTAACCCGGCATTCTTATAGCTCAAGTTCAAAACTAATTTCATCATTAATAATGCATCAATTGAAGTGATGTATCTACTGTTTTATATTTCCTTTGTCCTATTTCAAATGAAGGATAAATGAAAGTAAATAATTAATGTTAGGAATATGTTTTCTACATTTTCTTGGTGATAATATTTGTCAATGAAATACAGTATACTTAAAATAATACTATTAGAAACATTTAGGTCATTAAACGTCTATTTTTATGAAAGGCGATCTATTCATTTCAAGAATGATTAATTTATCTTCTACATGACACTTTAAACTCTTTGACGTTTCACCTTTGGTAAATTCCCGGGATCCGATTTTGGAAATCGAAAAAATATCAAATATAAAATCTAGCCACGATGGCCCTATATCGCTCACCTGAGACCTACTTATGACAAAATATGTGTCCAAACTTCAACCTTAAACTATATACCATCTACTCAAACATTCTGTTTAACCTTTATAAGACAAACCTTTTGACAAATTTACGTGATGATTAGCTTGTAAATGTCACCTTTATGACACACACAAGGTTTTTAACCGGGTGACCTAGTTTTTTTAACCTAAGATTACCCATAATCAAACTCGACCTAAATTATATCAAAACAATCATACTGACTAAGTTTCAGGAAGACATAAAGAGCAGTGCAACCTTTCTTGCGTACACAAAGTATTTGTATGATTTGACCACTTGGCCTAGTTTTTAAACCCATGTAATCCATAAACGAACTCGATTTACACTGCATCAAGATACTCATTCTGACTAAGTATCACGAATTTTAAATGAAAAATGCAACCTTTATTGCACTAACATGGGTGTTCTAAGATTTGACCCCAGATAACCTATATGCTAACCCAATCTAGAATTTAGCACGATATTCATTCTGACAAAATTTCAAGAAGATCTAATTTAAAATGCAACATATATTGCATACGCAAGGTTTTCCATGCTTTGACCCCGTGACATAGTTTTGACCGATATGACCCATATTCGAACTTGACCTAGATTACATCAAGGTAGTCATTCTGACAGACAGTGATTCAGACAGGCAGGCAGGCAGGCAGACAGGTAGACAGACGGACAGTAAGCAATCACAAAAAGCAAGCTAAAAAGAGAAAAAACAAAACAAATGTATGACTATGTATAAGACATGTAAAACATAAAAAACATTGCTTGAAACCTAACACAAGTTTTCAGAAAGAGGATAAAGCAAAAACTACCTTTCGACCAACAATTGTACATAAATAGGAAAAATAATACATTATGAAAGGTATTACTAATAATATAAAAAATATCAATCAAAAACTAAACAAATCAGACAAAAAACATATTTCTCCGTAATGAAATGAAAGTCCTCTACCATATATAAAAACTAATGTTAAGTCAACCAAAATGTTAGTCTTATTTATAAAACATTTACTTACACAGGCATATATTTCCGTCTCCATTTGCATAAGGCAGCTTTTTTATGCTTATGTATGATGTATGTGGTAAGGCAGAATCGCAGTTTTAACTGCATGAATGTGCAATAAATGACCCGCCTCATTTTCATAAAATTCATGTTAGTGGAGTGGGCCCATGAAACTTAGTTTACCAATTGCTACTAAAAACAACCCCACACTACTGAAAACATGAACGTTGAGTGAACGTTGTATTCAAAGTCTCTATGTAATGTTTTTATAAGAACATTGAAGTATGGTTGGATACAGAGTTTTGAACTTAAAGTAGTTAACAAACTGCAACATGACACATATCTTTATCACACGTTTTGTCTCAACATCAATACGATATTTACGGAGTCAGCTGGCCTTAAAATCAAATTGACATTACTTTGTCCCTTCCCCCTCCTCGTATAAGCAGCTGCTCTTTAAAACAAAATAGCAACATTACAAACACATACAATCATACAATTTTCAATGTACTTACATGGATAAATTCCGTTGTATCTATTTAACGCTATATTTTCTGGTTTTCTGGCAAATGTGCAAGGTTTTTGTAGGCCCATAGGTAATTGCTGATTAAAAATATAAGAAAAGTAAGACATTTTGAATTTTGATAATATTATAACAAAATGATACCATTTCCAAGTTCCGGGGCTACATTATGCGTATTCTATATACATCGTGTTCCAGTGTTTAAACTTTAATCAAAACTTATTACATGATTAGAACGCTATAACTGTAAAACGGGTTGCGTTTCTGTAAATTAAACTTAAAACGTAAACTTTTAATGACAACCCCGTTTTGGTTGTCACTAAAGCAGGAACTTTGTTGTTTACGATTAAGATACAATGTATATGTTTGGCAAAAACTAATAAGATTGTTTTCAGTTTGCAAGAGATAACTTGGGAATAAATTAGGTACAATGAGCTTTAATAAACCAGTTTCAGAGTACAACTTTCCTAACCTGATAATCAAAACCAAAAGCATCCTCACTCCTGTCCAACACATAAGCAAATAATTCTGATACTCTTATTTTGTCAATTGTTTCAATTGCTTCAAGAGAATTGCAGTATTCTGTTTTCTCTGAGTATAAAGGTGGGACATCATCCAACTCTTGTAAAGTAGTCAAAGATGTGTCTTCATGCTTTGGATGTTTCGTACTCGTTTTCTTTTTTTGTGGTTTACCTAAATAAATATCTTGCATGTCTCTTAAAAGACAAAAAGCAGTTTCACCTTGGAAAAAACTAAGCTGACTATTCTGCGTGTTTAAATTAATACATGTAAATGTAAACGGTCGGCTTTAAGATAAACGTTGATTTCGAAAAATTGTCTATGAAATGTTTCGAGACGGAACTGTTTTTTTAAATATCTAATGAAATATGTTGATATTTCTACGAAAGTCTTAACTAAGTAAAACAATAATAGTTTACTTCAATACATAAATACTAGCAGCGAATATATATACTAATAATAAACATATTAGAATGAACATATGAAACAGAAATTCATTTATCCAAACCTCTGTGATAAACTGCTTAAGTAAGCTTACCAATGAACGGTATATTTTGGTACAACTTGCTGGAATTATCTTCCTTTCTACAAACAAATGAAAAGTGAGTGGAAAATTATACGTTAAAGATAATACTTTTAAAGTTTCGCGTTTACGCGTTTGATAGTGTAGGGTTGGAATAAAACTATGCTAAACTCTCATTATTTAAAGACAGTTTTCAAAGAACAATAGTCGGTTCCAAAAATGGCCAGAGCTTGTATTGTGTTTTGTCGTTCTCTGTGCGAAAAAAGTCTTTTGTTGTTGTAATGTCTAGACATTCCATTGCATGGCATTGAATTCTACATGTACTGTACTGTACTACCGTACCGTACCCTATCCTACCATACCTTACCCTTCTCTACTCTACAGACCATTGCACATTTAGGTATGTGATAGTGAGATATGTAATAGAAGTTCCCACAAAGGGAATTATTTTACTCGTTTGCTGTCGTTGATATACGAATTGTAATTCTTGAAAGGTGTTCAGAAATTCTGATAATCATTACAATACTGATTAGAGTATTGAAAAGCACAACGTTTAGATAGTATATATAGATCAGACACGTAAAAAATTGAGACGCATCGCAATTCGGACGACTTCAAACAATGCCCCTTATTTCTAATAATATAAACGTTGTTACGCTGTTGAACTATGTCAATCAATCTGAAAAAATATATCTTGTAGGAATTAATGCTAGAATTCGCTAAAATCATCTCTGCAACAACTAATAAAAAGTGTCATTTTCCTGCAAATTTAAAAATGTATTTGTCATGCAAGATTTTTGTGCGACCCGGAGCCGTCAGAACACCGAATACTGGTTATTTTGTATCCACACTGCAAGTCTCTTTATCCTCCAAAGAGCCAGTATATGTTGATACACACTGGGCAGACTGTGTGTCCTTGTAAAAACTGCACATGATGTCATGCTACTTACACCGAATGTGTTGCAAACGTCAGCAAAAAGACTGAGCCTCAACACGAAAGTATGATTAAAATTGGTTTATTTACAAGGGTCATATACAGGGGTGATTCTGCATGGTTTTCTACTGTTTTGCTTAAGAGGGGTCGATTTCATTGGGTTTGAACACAACATGTCTCTTTTTTGTTTATGAACAAATATTTGCACGCGGTTTAAACACTAATTCCACAGAGTCCTGAAAGCGAACGAGATTAAACACTAAACATTTTCAAACGAGGTGGTATCCAGGGTAGTTTTCAATGTTGTCTTAAAGTGCAAGCATTTGCTAAAGCTGCAAAGGATTTCAATTCATACAGATAAATCATGTTATATTTGATAACTGTAGAAAATCAAACATGCCTTGACCAGTATATACGTATTAGGACGCAACGGCTGTAGATGTTATCTACCATGAAACGAATGCTGGTATTAATGAACATTGTTTGTATGCCCATACTGGTTGTTTACTCCGCATGTGTCACGGGAGAAGGTATGTCATGTAATACGGAAAACATATTGCGTTTGTTTTCATTGTTATACCCCCGAACACAGAGTGTTAGGGGGGGGGGTATACTGGATTCAGCTTGTCTGTCCGTCGGTCCGTCCTTCCGTCCGTCCGCCCTTACATCTGGATACTTAGGTGGCTATAGAATCAATAGGTAACAGTAAATACTCTTTGACGTCATTCATTCCGCAAGCACTTAGGTGGCTATGTTTTCTCTTACGTGGCTAAAAGAGCAATGGAGAGAACAAAAGAGTAGCCACATAAGTATCCATATGTCCGTCCGTCCGTCCGTCCTTCCGTCCGTCCGTCTGTAGACGGAATATTGTCTCTAATACCCCTAGTCAGAATTTAATGATACTTCACACAAATGATAAGTACAATGTCTAGTTGTGCACGGTTCATGTTTCGGGTCACTTGGTCAAAGGTCAAGGTCACAGGGGCTCCAGATCGTACAATGTTATGGACGCTAAATCTCCAAAACCCCTGGTCAGAATAAATGATACTTCACACAAGTGATAAGAACAATGCTTAGTTGTGCACGATCGACGTTTCGGATCACTAGGTCTAAGGTCAAGGTCACAGGGGCTCGAGAGAGTAAAATGTTGTGGACGCTAAATCTCCCAAACCCCTGGTCAGAATTTAATAATACTTCACAGAAGTGATAAGCGCCATACCTAGTTGTGCATTGTCCATGTTTTAGGTCACTAGATCAAAGGTCACAGAGGCTTGAGATAGTAAAATAATTTTTGCGCTTTTAATCTTCAAAACCGCGGGTCAGAATTTAATTATACTTCACAAAAAGCCTTAAGTTGTGCAGGTCCAATAATCAAAGCATCAAATATTACATCAAATTTCAATACTGTGTCACTGTGGTGTTCAGGGGGTATTCATCATCTTCAGTGATAGTTATAGTTTAAAATTTATTCACGTGAAAACATATTTTATGATGAAGTGTGGTATAGCAAGACGAGAAAATATGCAAATACTGACAAAACGCAGTTTGTTATAAGTGAGGTCATACAGAAACCAGTAGAAACTTTATTAATACATTCAAACATATATTGTGGTGTCCACATACGACGATAATACCCTGTTTCAGAGAAACTTGTTTTGTTTAAACTAACTGTACTAGGGGGTTGTCTCACAAATTGGGACACAATCTATATCCTGCACTGGCCCTCTAAACATTAAATAATTAATCTCTTCTTGAAAATTATCCGGTACCAACAAATAAAACTGGTAAATATTTCAACTACAACTCGTATATCATTGTTCTTTTTTTTTAAATTTGGTGACCAGTAGGGTTTTTAGAAGAGTTTACGACCTTAGAGAACTGGCAGGCATTTTCATTTTCATATTTAACATTGATTAGCTAGTAAGACAAATGTCTTAAATATATTTTCTAATTGGTGATTCAGTGTCTAGACAACATAATATTATCTTAACATAATAGATTATCGTCTGATATGATATAATCTTGGCATGATTCAAAATAGCAATTCATCGATTGAATCATATAACCCAATTTTTTTTCAACAAAACAATTCCTTGAAAATAGCAATCTTTCAGCAAAAGATAAATGTTAAATAGTTTTGGTATTATTTTCCTTTCGAAATTAGCATTCAGTTTTAAACTTTCATTATGTTCGGCTATTTCAATGATATAGACATTGCCCTTTTTCTATAATGGAATATGCGTTAAGGTGATGTGTTATAAACTGTTGATGTGTAAGCTTGAAAGAAACTATTTCTATGGTCGAGCATCTGGAGGAGACATTGAACTAGTAAATAAGTGCCAGTTTGAATAATTTCATCCTTTGACTTTGTCAGGAAACTTGCATAAACATTGGATATTTCAATGTAACCCAAGAACTTAAATGACACGTTTAAAAAAAACACTCTAATACAGGTTCTAAAAGCTTATCTAACAGTAATTTGATTGTGTATTATGTCAAAAGACCACCAGACTACATTATAGTAATAGCATCATTTTTTCACTGGTGTCCATTTTGTTTGGGACAAGTTACCTTAAAGATACTGTAAAGAATTCATTAACGCATGTGTTGGACCCAAACAAAATTTAGTTCGCGGAATCCTTCAGCAATCCTTCAGCTTCTATTATGTTTCAAATCTTGATAATCGGAGTAGGTCACTCTCAGCATTTAAATATGCAGGCGTCATTGAAGCATTGCGACTTCTTTAATTCCTTATAGATCTACATCTAATGGATAATTGCGTTTCATTCAGCATTTTTCGATATACACATGTACTAAGCATATTAGTCCAGCATATTTGAAATTAGTATTTTTTTAGATATTTAAAATTAATTCCCACATGCAGTTTTGATCAAGATAACGACTTTGCTGTACTATACACGTTTTTAATCAGGACATCTTTAGATTAATGTTGTTTAACATGCACATTATGAAACACAAACTATTCTTATTCTAAGATTTTCGAAACATACATTGTCGATGTGACTTAACAGATAGCGGATTTATTGTTTCAGTAACAATATATTCTATGTACTCTAGCCATTTCATTGTCAAGATATTGTTTAAAAGACAGGGATAGTTTTAAGCCTGTTTAAAGGAACTTGAAATAGAACATTTACTAATATTTACAACAAGTGTCCTGATCGGCCTCAAGGAATATACAATAGAATAAGTTTCTAATTTTACAAAATAATTTATGCACCATAGACGAGCGCTAGGCTTATCGCATTTTAAAAATACGAAAACTCCTACCTTCTTCTGTATAAGAATATTACCACTATAACCACTGCAAAACCTATAATAACACACGAGACACTGCCAGCTACCGGGCCTGTCAAATCCTGAACCGACTCCTTTTTTGATTTGGGTTCTGAAACCAAATAAACTAGTCCTACAAAGTTGTCTAAAGTTTCTCTTTTCCCTATAATGTGTTTTTTTATCTAAAGGTTAATGATAGCATGAAATTAAATAAACAGTGTATGTGAGAGGTTACATATAACACCTTGAGATAGGTCCCTGTAGTATCATACTCCCAGATTTGACGTAGAGTCTTATAAACTGTACACAGATCATTTTGTGAAACCAGATCTTCTTTTCTCTCAGAATCACGTTTGAAATGACTCACGAAGAAGATGGTACTCAAGTTGTGTGAGATGTTCACTGTTATCCATGATAACCGTGCTAAGATTCTCTATTGATAAGAAGGTATTTTACTAAACTATGCTGAACGAACAAAATGGTTCCAAACAAACAATAATCATATTTAGACATAGATATGTACATGCCTTCTATGTAAATAGATGCCCACTTGCAACATGTCGAGCCCGCCAGCTGTCAAAAGGACTAACTCCTTACCAAGTAGAGATAGGTCAAATACACTTAAATATTGGATGTTATATGCATTTTGTACCACAGAAGAGTGGTCTCGATTGTTGCATGAAGAAGAAATACTCCGGACAAAGTCATTCTTGAATTATTCCTGTATCTGACCTTTGGCCTCTAAGTGTGACCTTGACCTTGAAACCAGGGACCTGGTTCTTACAACTGACACTCAATGTCATGATGGTGAACATTTGTACCAACATCAAAATCCCTCCATGCATGAAGAAGATATGCTCCGGACAAAGTCATTCTGGAATCTGACCTTTAACCAGTAACAGTGACCTTGACCTTAGAGCTAGAGACCTGATTCTTGTGCATGACACTCCGTTTCATGATTGTGAACATTTGTGTCAAGTTATTAAAGAATCCCTTGATCCATGGATACGTTAAAGCCCGGACAAACTAAACTCGAACGGACGCACGCACAGACGCACGCACGCACGCACGCACGCTTATACACCGAACCGCCACTTGGACAACTGTATTGAGCTTTCGCAAGCGGCTCCACACAATGATCTCTTATTAATTTGACAATTTGAACAAAATGTGTTATCTTTTGATTTTATGACATTTTGATCCGGTTTGTCGTATATGTGACAAAGGAGAACTTAGACTTTGGAATACT
>JAUMHA010405970.1:0-10983 GCA_032359765.1 Saxidomus gigantea | reverse complement strand
TACTATTGTACTACATGAGCATACTAACATGTCGATTTATAGTGACAATACTATTGTACTACATGAGCATACTAACATGTCGATTTATAGTGACAATACTATTGTACTACATGCACCTGGCAAGCCTAATGTTTCCATGCAAGTCCTGTCAACCGGTACAAAATAAATAAAATTGACAATCCGGTTTTAAAATCACGATTCGGGGAGATAATCAGTATCTTTATGATTGAACTAGTAAAGTTTTAAACTGAAAATGCACGATGTTTGTATACCAAATAGAATTGAACTCGAAGTTAATAACTGCTGTATGCAAGTGCATGTACAATGTATGTAAGTTTAAAGGCATTGGTTAGCTAGTATTACTCGTTATCCGAATAATCATATTCTATACGAATAATTGTTTATTTTATATCAGAAAAAATATCATTATTTTCAGTCAAGGCAAATGTGGTTATTGTTTGTTCTAGTTTAAGGACATGTCATGGAAAAATCGTGTGTACATATCTCAACAAAGTTCTCCTAGCCTCTTATATTTTGAGTTAAACAACCTATGATACTTTGGAACATTAACTACTCTTAGTCTAATGATAAAAATTGTGTGTGCTTGTTCCATAGTAACACTGAATAATGAATGACCTTAGCATGTCTGGAAACAAACACATTTTCATGGCACGCCTTAATGCACGTCACACACAATTGTTTCGAAGGAAGCCAACAAAATGCGAATTGAACTGGCAAAGCTCTTAAATCGTTTGGAATATGATTCTGGCAGACGTTAAACCATTTTTAGCGAACTTCATGTGATTTCTTTGTCTACAAACTATCTGAAAAATGTTGGTGAGTGTTCTTGGATATCGCATTCTTTTATGATAATAGCTCAACAGCATATTCTAGACATTGACAAACATTTTCATTTTGATACGACGAAGCTATAGATTTAGTGTATCTACATTGTAGTAGGTGTTAATCGAGACATCACGGACACAAATTTTAATTTGGCAGATTTTCATGACATTATGGCATTGTTTTTGAGCTTTTCTCCGAGCAGAATACAGGAAAGGATTAACACCTTGAAGATATCGATTTTCAGGAAAATCAAAACATTAATTTGCCTCACAGAGTCCACTGCCTACTATTCATGCTCTTCAACCAAATTAATGACTTTGCACTTGAGGTTGTATTCACAATGTTTTTCTCCAACGAAACACACCCAGTCTGTATTACCAAATAATAGTGTTTATGTACTCTTAATGTTTAGTGAGCTTCCGTTTTTGTATTATTTATACATTATATTTATTTTTCAGTAGAACTTTACACTAAACGAGTTTTATTTTATGTGCTCTAGAGTTATTTAGACGCTTGATATTAAATGAAACAAGGCTGTGGCAGGAAGCGTAGGCTACATGAAATATGATTTATTAGTTCATTGCTGATTAGTATGCCTTGTAGGCTAATTCAGTCAATTATTTATAACCCAATTATAGAGTCTGTAGTGTAATTTTCTCGTAACGTGTGCCTTAAATTTTGATTTACTACAAAGGCTTCAAATAAATGTTGCAGCAGTTTCAATTCAGTTTTGCAGATGATTCTGTTATAGTTTATGGATATGATGTCTTTTCTATCAAGTCGTTCAATTCAAGTAAATATCAAACCATGGTCATACATGCACACGGGTTTTATTCAATACATTCAGGCTCACTTATGCCAAAGACATGATCTATATGCAATTAGTTTATTAAATGCATATCTTTTTCACCGATGACATTTAATGGTTTAAGTTTCCTGGTTTTAAGGATTTGACTTATTAATGCCATTTATAAACTAAGTATTTGAAATGCAGGACATAGCTAATGAAATGTAGATGAACATTTTAAACACGGATTCTAATAAGCGAGAACGCAGTTTTACTGTTCTCAACTCTAACCTTTGTCGATTCTAATATAGACACTAATCTTTTAAAACATTTGATTTAAACAGTACAAACAGGAGAGAAACACTTTACATGATAGCCATTTGTCGCTAACGCAAGTGTCATTGCAGCACAGCACCCTGACATATTCAAATCCACTGGGATGTCACATATTGAGAGACAGTTTTCATTTTATCAGACATTATTTAGTCACTTCAGATAATCAAAGCTTTTAAAAACCAAACTCTCTTGAATAATATTTTAGTAGAGGATTCCTACGAAACATCTAATAGCATAAAATGATGAGTATTTTGAAACTGACACTAGTTCAAACAAATATTTACACGTATAGACCTACGAGTGTTCTGAGATAGTTCACGACTTATACTAGAAATATGCATGTTAATACACTTTTCCATTGACCTCGCAGTAATATGAAATCTTTTCAATATCAGACATACAATGTATATCACAAAACGTTAGGCGAGTCTAATCCGGCGAGTATCATCCCGTTAGACATACAAATGTTAGATCTATACGAGATGTATATACTAGCCAGAAATAATGCAATATTGGAAGTACTTGTAGATTGAAATTAATTAAAAATCTGACCACTTTCATAACATTTGATACTGCATTCAGTTTACTGCATAACCATATTAGATAAATACCCGTTTTCGCAAGCGGCCATGATCTGAACCAAAATGGTAAACATGAACTTGTGGTTTTGGACAAGAAAATGTTTGACGTTTTTTATTTTCGTTACCATGTATAGCCTAATCCTGTATTAAATGATAATCTTTAACAATTGTGATCGAGGATCATCCAAATCTATTCCTGCGAAGTTTAATTGAGCGTTTGTAAATGGTTTTAAGGAAATATTCTTTGAAAGTTAGTGTTGACGACGGACGACAGACGGACGACGATGACTGACACATGCTGAACTCAGTAACGCATCATGAGAATGTTCTGCTCAGATGACCTATAATAACTTATCGGGCATGGAACCTGCAGAAAGCGAAGTCGGGTCTTACTCGGACGATCGCCGATCTTTCAAATAATTATTGCTGAGTGCCGAGTGTTCATTTAAATCCTTAGCTACTGTTACAACTGAGCTTAGTTTCCTTTCTGTAACATATGTCACGTTTGCATCTGACCATAGCAATAAGAGCATAACAGTAAACTGTTGTAGATTTTAAAGGTGTTGGGGATTACAAAATGTATTAATAACATAATTTTACATCAAGATCTATTTCATAAGCATATACATATTATTGCAGAAATTAAAACTATAGTTACAGAGAAGGGTTACGGATTTCTCGTCTTCGTATTCATAATGTGACGTCATATTTAATTATATATATTGATTCTGAAGAAGGCTTTACGACCGAAACATGTTTAAACTTTAAGACATTAGTGCGTTGATTTTCTTTTTCCATATTATCGTCTCCGTATTGTGATCATGGTACTTGCAGTTATGCACTTTCTGTTTGTTTCAGGTATAGGGAACTTACATCGGATTAAGTTTCAATTTCATTGTTATACTAAGGCAGTATGTATGCCAGTAAAAAAGAGACTCTTTAGAACTGTTACATTATAAGAGACCGCCCTTAGACTATTCTGCCCGAAAGTTTGAAGTTTTAAAATGTTTGGTAGGTATATTAAACTGCGTGAAGATTGCTGGCATTTCAAAGTAGAACAAAAGGGAATAAAATTAAAAAGAACCATAAAGAATTGTATAAAAATCACCAAACTGACATTTGAGGCATATTTGCATAGTACATAAATAAAGTTTCTAAGAATGATTTCCACTAAAGACTTCTGACATACGTTTTGCGTGGTGTGCGTGTTGTAATTCGTTACAGTATGATATACTGTACAGTGAAAGTGACACTGTTAGTTAACAAGACAAGACATGTGATTACATTTCCCATCTCATCACAGTAAAAGGGACATTTTCCGAATAATCAAATATTCCAGGATAGAATACCTCTTCCTATTTCCAAAATAAGTACTTAAAAGTACAGATAACATCATGTTTCAGGAAACGATTTGCTTCGACAAAGTGAGATAATATTTTTATTCCAAGAGAAAACTTGATCGCGTTTTTCACATTTGGAGATGCAATTATAAGACAATTTTCTTCATCTAAGAAAAGGAAGCCGCTCAGTGTACACCAACGATATCCAATTAGGCCTGAAGCGTTTGATGTTTGATTTGTCCCATGATTTACATCCAGTTATGATAAGGTTACAATAGTTATTGTACAAGAGCGTGTTTATTTAACCTACTTTCAATGGTTGATGGGAAGCTTTTTCTTATGATATTGTCCTGTGTTTTTATGTTCTTATTGAAGTAACTACCGTGACTGTTACGTGAACAAAACATTGAGGGTTTTATGAGTTTTTTCAAACTGTTTCACAAAAGGCATAGGCATTTATACAAGCTTAGTAATTTGAATTGAATGGTCATGCATAAAAGTGCATTTATCATTTTTTGTCATAATTTTCCAAAAACAATATCAATTTAGCTTCCAATTTGTTACAATGCTTTTAGAAAAGTGTTTTGTACACACTTTTATCATTACTTCTTGGGAAACCATTTGTAGATTGTAAAGTAGTTTAACACCTTTATTGAAAACATAAAACAGGATTTCATTGTATAACGTTTGTACATCCAGATATTTTCAAAATACATTAACCCTCTTCTGAAACAACGAAAGGCTTAATTTTTCAAAAGCAGTATTCCCCCAAGTTTGACAATATTACAAGTGCATTACAGTTATTCGATTTCCGTAAATGCCAAAAACGATTTGATTGTTTCTTGATCTCGGGCTTTCGGAGCTCTTTGTAGAATAGCTACACATTTATTTTTTCTAAAGGAAGATAGGATTATACCGTAGCGAGGCGGATTAAGTTATGGATCTGTTACTCAGTGAAAGTCTTGTAAATCTAACAAATAAGAGGATGTTACATGTGGGGCATAAAATATGAATATTTCAGATCTTCTAAAACGAACTTATAATGAATAATACTGTTTTGAAACTCCTAATTTAAAAATGAACTCCTAGGAATTTTCCTAGGACTGTGCACAATTCCATATTCCTATCACAATAAAGCTGTCTCATTTATCAACAAGAGGGCAAAGATGGCCCTTTATCGCTCACCAGGCTAATTCAAATTAGATTTCATCAAGGCAATCATACTAACCAAGTTTCATAAAGTCAAATGAAAAATGCAAACTCTACTGCACACACAAAGTTTATCTATGATTTGAACCCATGACAAAGCTTTTGACCCCAGATGACTCATATCCATACGCAATCTATATGTTATCAATGTTAGCATACTGACTAAGTTTCATGAAAATCCAATGAAAAATACAACCTCTATTGCATACACAAGCTTTTCTATGATTTGACCCCCGTGACCTAGTTTTTGACCCCAGATGACCAATGGTCAAACTAGACCTAGATTTCATCAAGGCAATCATACTGACTAAGTTCCATGATATCCAATGAAACATGCAACCTCTTAAGCAAACATAAGGTTTTTCTATGATTAGACCTCACGACCTATTTTTGACCCCAGATAACCCATATTCGAACTTGATGTAGATTTAATCAAGGCAATTATTTTTACCAAGTTCTATGAATATCCAATGACTAAATGCCCACATGCAACATGTCGAGCCGCCATATGTCAAAAGGGCTAACTCCTTGCCAAGTAGATATTAGATGTAACATGCATGTTGTTCCACAGAAAAGTGGTCTCGCTTTTTTCTTTACAGCCATTAACAAAAAAGTTACAACATGAGCTATTTATAGTAACAAAAAGGGAAGTAATTCCTCAAACAAGGGAGCCCATGGTTGTGGACATTTCTGCCAAGTGAGTTACCATCAAAATCCCTATATGCATGAAGAAGAAATGCTCCGGACAAAGATATTTTTGAATTTGACCTTTAACCTCTAAGTTTGACCTTAACCTTAGGCCTAGGTACCTCGCCCCAATTTCACGAAAATACATAAGTAATTACTTAGTAACATGCTTAACTTATTTCAACACTTATATCAGATTACATGTTTAATCATTCAAAGAATTCAAGTTTGTCAGAATCAAATTTACCCATTTATTACAATTGTATACACATTTTAGTATTTGTGGAGGAAATGTTGTTTTTAGCAAGTAATTTAAACTAAGTAAGTTCTTAAGATTCTTAGAAATATTTAGTTGTATGCAAATGAATTTTTCGCTCAATCTGACTTGCAATTAGTAATTTACAATATTTTTGTTCTTTCAACATGTTTATTTCATTAAAAAATAGACTATCGTTAGAAATGACACAATAAATATTCTCATTTTTAGAGACAATTAGACCTTAAAATAACGTTCTCAGCTGAGCAATTACTTAAGTATTTTCGTCAAATTGGGGCCTGGTTCTTGTGCATGACACTCTGTCTCATGGTGGTGAACATTTGTGCCAAGTTACATCGAAATCCCTCCATGCATGAAAAAGATATGCTCCGGACAAAGTCATTCTTAAATTTGATCTTTAACCTCTTAGTATTACCTGACCTTAGATATAGAGACGTGGTTCTTGCGCAAGACACTCCGTCTCATGACGGTGAACATTTGTGCTAAGTTATTTAAGAATCCCTTAATCCATGGATAAGTTATAGCCCGGACAAGCTTAACTCGGACGGACGCACACACGGACGCACGAAAGCACGCACATACACCGAACCGTCATTTGGACAGCTACATTGAGCTTTCGCAAGCGGCTCGACAAAAAATGCAACCTCTATTGCATACACAAGCTTTTTATATGATTTGACCCCGTGACCTAGTTTTTGACCCAAGATGACCCATATTCGTACTAAACCTAGATTTTATCAAGGCTGTCATACTGACTAAGTTTCATGAAGAACTAGTGAAACATGCAGCTCCAATTGCATACACAAGATTAAGTATGCAC
Source organism: Saxidomus gigantea (assembly GCA_032359765.1). NCBI lineage: Eukaryota > Metazoa > Mollusca > Bivalvia > Venerida > Veneridae > Saxidomus > Saxidomus gigantea. The sequence continues at coordinate 4,100 of JAUMHA010405970.1, read as the reverse complement.
GGACGTACTTACCAGGCGGACTTTGTGAGGTTATCCCTTTGATCTTTCTTTGATCTTTTTTAACTCCACAATGAAAACAGATAAACAGACAGACACAGACAGATAAACAGACGACAGACAGACGACGGACACAAGGCGATCACAATAGCCACCTTTGAGCTCTTCGTGCTCAGGTGAGCTAAAACCGAGCTGATGATTCAAGTTTACATTAATTTGAGTATTGCTTGTTTTACGGCTCATCTTTAAGATAAAACATTATAACATGGATGTGTACTATTATGACACTTGCGTTTCGCCATTTCTTTATCCAACATAAAAGTCAATTATTATTTTACATTAACTGTATATGCTTCATTGAATTTTGTTATTATCTTTGATTTATGCTCCATTTTGCTGCCTCTGAAATACGTGTCAAAAGTGTTTGTTTGAATTTTAGAGATGATGAATGGACCCTAGTTTGTCAGGAAACAAACAGGTTTTCATTTTACGCCTTGATGATGGTACGTCACGCACAATTGTTTTGAATGAAGCCAACAAAATGATAACAGAACCGTCTGAAGTCTTAAATCTTTCGAATATGGTTAAACTATCGCGTCTTGCAGCCTATAAATCGTGTTCGGCGAACTTTATGTGATTTCTTTGTCTACAAACAATCTGAAAACCGTTGATAAATGCCCTTTGGGATTTCAGTATCGTTTTCCTTTTACTCTACTTCAACAGATTATTTTTTCTAACGCTGATGAAAAAGTTTATTGTTTCAATAATCATTGTGTCGGCGTCTGTTCTTTTGAAGAATTTCCAGTATCAGACATATTATTTCAAACAATATAAATATCTCTAATATCAAACATTATAGCCTAGATGTTGTAACTATTTTGCAGTATTTTCCTTTACAAAAATGTTTTTTAAATGGAATATTCTTGGGATTAGTCTATGGTTAATCAACAGTAAATGTCATGCCGTCGTAATGTGATTAGGTAGTCGTTTATTTAAAAAATATATTTGTGACAATTGTAGATTATTTGAAGAATCACACGTATGCCAAGCAGTAATACGAAAATATTTCTCAAAATGTATGTTTATTGGGATATTTGGTATATTTAGGGCACATTCCATTCATTATAAGGCTCAAACATAAAGCAAAATAACAATATCTGTTTTGGAATAGGAGCTGCTTTTATTGAGACACAGTAGGTTGCTGCAGGAATATAGGGAGGAAAAGTATTACACAACATACCGTTGAATATCATGATACAAATTATTAACCATTATTTCATATCAAATCTGTAAGATAACAATACTTGATAATACAAATGTACAAAAACCATGGTATAGAATATATATTAAATCTCATTTTGAAAACACATACTATTGTAAATGTCGTATACTGAAATGTTAAGATACATGTATCTATCACCAGAACCACAAAAGAAAACCTTGTGACAAGTGCTAAGTTGTCACATCTAACAACACTCAGTATACTAACTGGCTCCCTGTTCTTTATTAAACTAATAACTGTTAACTTTGATCATAACTTACTGAAGACGTGTGTACGTGTGTACGAATACTTTCTCTATGTTCATACAATACGCATTTTAAAACCTATAATAGCATAAAGAGAATTATGTAATAGACTGGTATACAAGTTCTTACTATGATTTCAATTTGAGTGCAAGTTGAAGTGCCTCTTTGAAGAGCTCCATAAAAAGTGAAATATCGTTCACGACCTTCAGTATATATACTCCCCACTTAAACCAGTCAGACTTGTTTTGGCTTACCGTTACTTTAAGACACCAGTTAAAAATATCCGCTCTAACAGGGAATCCGTCTGGAGGGCGTTGATTATATATTCGTTGCTTTAAGGTGATAATTGTTATGTTTTTCGCCTTTTTCATTTATTAAGTTTCAAAATTTCAGTTTAAGCTCTTAAAAGTAATGTAAAAAACACTAACTCATACAACATGCAATGCTCTAAAGTTTTCAGCGTTAATAAAAGTTAATTGATTGTCTTCCTAATATTGCCGACGGCAAGCAATTCACACACGTACATGTTTTGGTAGCCTTTTTCGATTGATTCAATCCGTGTTAAACGTTCTTTACATATTAATTTACCATATTTTGTAAAGATCGTTTTATGTTATCTTTTTATTATTATAGATACTAATTTAAGAACAAGAAGTCAGATTTACGAAATTTACAAGACGCATTGTCTAGGAATAGAATCAATAAATTTCTACGTCACAAAATGTTACATCTAAGCATGATAACTTGATTATCAAGCAATTTACAAGCACTTAATATCAAATAGAATGCACAATTTCTGTAAACAATACATGTATATACGTTTCTTAAAATGTTGGTTTTAAATTTGAATTTCGACACATTCATAATGTCATGCACATTTTCAATTGTTTAGTGAGAAATATCGACATTTTACTGTCATACAATGTAGACAATGTCCTGTAATTCAGATTAAAAAGCAACAGTTCTTTGTAATGTTTGCCAACCGATCCCAGGACTTATCGCTGCATTTTGATATACTAGAGAAAATGTCTGAATCAGCTAATGAAATATGCAGGCAAATATTTAAATGCATATGTTTCATCGATGAGGTACGTTTTGTGATGAATTAAAGGTTTCGGGGTATGTTAACAGATATTAATCTTTCTCGTCACATTTTACTTGTCAGCTTCAAAATTATAATATATTTTTGGAGTGGTAAACAAAAATCTTGAAAGTAGATGAAGTACTGCAAACAGAGAAATTTGAACCTAATGAATTTAAAGTTCCATGAAAGAATAGTTGCTTGAAAAAACGTTTTAGGGTCCTACATATAAGTTCAAACACCATAGATGGTAACAAAGTATAACATTTAAAAGCGTGATGTTTTTCTAACATAAATGAAGGGTATAATACTGCTGCAATAAAACGTATTATGACAACTTTATGGATTTTAAATGGCATTCGTTATGATCTACTTGTGTTTTAAACTGCAGTTTAGAAATAAGGAAAATACATTTTATGTAAACAATATTGGCATTGCAAAAGAGAAAAGAGCTAGTGTTTATTTGAAGTGACTTTTTATGCTCCCTTTGAAGAAGAGGGGTATATTGATCTGAAGATATTGGTCCGTCTCCGTCTACCATCTAGTTTTCGGCTAATAACGTAATAACGCTTAGGCCTAGGGTCTTGAAACCTAACGTGGTGGCTGGTCGTGGCAAGCAGATGACTCCTATTGTTTTTAGCTCAGTATGTCAAAGGTCAAGGTCACAGTGACCCGGAATAGTAAAACGTTTTCCGGATAAAAACTTAAAAGGTCTGGACCTAAGCTCTTCACACTTGATGTGGAGGTTAGTCATGACCAGCAGATGACCTCTATTGATGTTAAGGTTAGTATATCAAACTTCAAGGTCACGGTGGCCTAACATCGTGTAACTTAATGTGGAGGTAGGTCATAACCGGTAGAGGACCCTTATTGATTGTGAGATAAGAAGGTCAAAAGTCAAGGTCACAGTGACCTGTATTGTAGCTCAATAACTTGGAGTTACTAATTGCAATGGCATTTGGTTTGTATGTATTTTGCGGGGAGAGGAAGCTTGTGTTGCATTTGGGGTCACTAGGATCAAGGACAAACTCACTGTTAATTACAATAAAAAATGGTTTTCGCTTAATAGCATGAGTTAGGAGTAACCCATTGCAATGAAACTTGGTGTTTAGGAAGCTTTCATATAGAGGAAGATACTGATTTGTTTCTTTTAAATTCATATATTGCTTTAAGCAATAATATTTTTGATGGGGTTAGGTGGAGGGGAAAGGTCACTGTTACTGAACATTTTTGTTCGATTTTTTTATTGATAACTTTTTTTTAACCAAAGAAGAGTTTTTTGGCGTCAATGTCACAGTATCTAAAAATACTTTTTTTCAATTCATTCTTTTAAGATTTTAGCAAAAAACAAATCTTGGATCTAAGGTGACGTTTTATTTTTTCTTTGTATATTTTTATTCTACAATTTCTACAGATGCCGTTTTCTCACCTATGGGATACATATTTCCGCGCATTTACCCATGTGAGATAAACTTATCTCACATCGCTTATCTCA
>JAUMHA010405959.1:0-10984 GCA_032359765.1 Saxidomus gigantea | reverse complement strand
TTCACACTTTCTAACATTACTCGTTCTCTGTTTTATTTTTGGTTACCTTGGTGGGCATGGGATTTTAGCACACTGTTCATGAAGAATACTGAACTGACACATTTGTGTTAACGTAACAAAGCAACCTAAACTAAACTAAACTAAACTAAACTAAACTAAACTAAATAATTATGATCATAGTCCAAGAGTAAAACATGCAATATCAGACATAGTTCCTACTTTTGCCAACTTTGCAAATGTGTACATGACTTTCTTTGTTCTTGAGAGAAAAATAAAGTAATTATCCAAAAAAACACAGATATTGACACCATCTAGGTTAGTAAACTAGGGTATCGAAATGACGTTATATACGAAACAAATTAAGCAGTTTAAGTCGAAATTATCTATAATTAAGAATGGTTATTAAAATCTCTTTACTCTAATTTGGCTAATAATTATACCAAAAATATATTTTCAACTTTTGTATTTTTTTCCCATGGTACTCGTAATAACTCTGTTCAAATATAATAATTCCCCTATATACCACACGCAGATAATTTTACTGTAATTAAAGATGGTTTTATTGTGTATTTTTATCACAGTTGTTCAAAAGAATTATTTTTTATTCTTATCAAAAGGAGAAAGAAAGTATACTCGATCTACAGCTTGGTGATGACAGATAACTCGTTAAGAGGGTTGTTTCACACGTATTAAAGCATTTTATTGGCAAATTTATGCAAATGGAAAAAAGGGGCGGCGTAGTTATGTAATCGTGCAGAATTCTTCGCCGCGAGCGCGTATCGAACCCGGTACCTTCGGTTCGTTAAGCAGACACTCTACCACGTCGCCACAAAAGCTAGCTCAATGGCAGGGAAGTGCCGCATTACACCTTTGCTACAGTTGTACACCAGAAAACATTAGAAAAAATGAATAAATTATTTTTGAATACTTCTACAAATTAATAAAAACACGGGCACACTATTTGTGTTTAAATGGTTTGATAAAATGTACAAACTGCACATTGCCATATAAAATCATCACAAACTTTAAGCCACAGAAGCACAATACTACGGAAGATGTCTTAACGGCGGAAATGACTATTATTTGTACCAAAATTATTCCTGACTTTATGTTAAAGGGACATACCCTATAACTGGTGCCATACTAATTAACCTCCATTACATTTATTGTATAATCTTTGAAAGTATTATAACTTAACCTAAAAGTTTCAGCTATGCATTCCCAGTCATTATCGATAAAATCAGCGGTTTAAAGTATACTGCAGTACCGTTAACCATTCAATTTCCTATGTAGAGTTGTTGTTGTATTTGAAATTGTATTTATTTATCATTTTACGTTCATTGAACACATAATCTATGTTTCGAGTATGATCTGCTAGATGTAGGGAATGCCCCTTTAAAAATATAGCCCAGTATATTTTCAGTGATATTGCCAAAAAATAAGAAATGCTGTTTGGCAACTGTTTATCGTGAAAATGACTTGAATACGAAAGAAAGGCATATATTTGCATTGTTTTAGAGTCTATCATATCATATCAGTAAAAATTTGTTTTCTATAGCAGTAAAAACAAAGTGACCTTGGGACTTTAATAATAATAGTAAAACATAATATTATGAACGAACTACGGTTTGCATTCATACTTCTTTAAAGAAGAAAGAAGGAATAATTGGTTCTACATCATTCCGATCTATGTCAGAATGATATGATACTATAAAAGTTTGTTTTAATCTCAATATATTTTATGATGTTAATAATATGCGCCCAGTTGATAATGATTGAACACCCATTTGGATTAGGCTAATAAAAGAGTCCCAGCATAAAAATATAGGCGCCTATTCCTTCCCGAAGACACCAGACCAGGTTACCGTGTAAGTTTATTACCTATGGAACACCCCTCGTAAATTGGGACTTCCATTTATAATTACAAACAGAACTTTAACGATAAAAAGTATGTCGATATTGAAGTTACTTTTTGCTGATCAAATACTTTTATTACTATCTTAACAGTGAAAATGTAAAGATTTAAAACTCTTTTTTAAAATTTAGTGTTTGTTCATAGAATAATTAATAATCAGGTTATAATGACAGTATAACTCAAAACAGCGGCTTCAGTGTAATATTTAACTTTGGTAATGAATAGATCTTATGCAAATATTTAATTGAACTTAAAGTATATGTTAACATTTAAAACCTTGAACCGAATGTCGTCGTCGAACACTTGAAAGCTCTTTTATAAATTGTATTGTTAAGAGTTGATATTTTATATCAGGGATTAAATTTGATATTGCAAATCAAGTCACTTTTGAGTTTTAAAGAATTATTGTGTGCATTATTATCAAACGATTTCATCTATCCTTAATCTGTGACATAATGTTTTAATGTATGAAAAAAAACTTTCCAGTTCCAAATAGAATTTATTAACCACTCAGCTATTCATTTGGTTTACCAACTAACATAATAATCATACCTTTAAACTGTTGAGGTATCAAAGTTATATTATATCACGGAAGTTTAATCTAACCTACAGTTTTTCTTATATAAACACCTAATGTATTATGCAGTTGTTAATATTAAAATTACAATCTAGTTATATGGGAAGAAGACTTTAGAACTTATAAACATTTACACCTGAATTGATATTCACGAAAATTATTTAATTGAACAGGGGTTTCTGAAATATGTCTCTATCCGCCCGTACGTCCGTCCATCTCTCTACTGTCAGTTCAAAGTCATTCATTTACTGATAGGTCTATCTATATTTTAGCCACATTCACTAATTGCTATTTGATATTAATCAACTGTTATTTAAAGGTTGGTGACAAACAGTGCAGTTTTAGCGGTACTGTAATTTCTAATTTTCTATAGATTATTTATTTGCAGGTGAGGGTCTTCAGCGGTGTCGATAATTCAGATTTTAGAAATATATTTCATTTACAGGTGTTGCTAATTAAGCGGGATTTGTAATTTCTATTTTTTTAATAAATTATATTTATGTTCAAGCGGATTTGTTATTCCTAATTTGATATCACAGGTACTGTTATTTGAACTTTTATTTATGCACGGTTATATGTTATTTATTTATGCAGATACTAATAGTTCAGCAAAAGTGTAACTTATTGATATCTGTATACAGTTATTTATTGACCTTTATTTATATTTCAGCGGAAGTGTTATTTCTAATGTTTGGTATATACTTGTGCTACAGAGTGCGAGCTGCGCCGTCAGAGTATTGCGAAGGAACGTACGTCTCTGCTGCAATATGCTACGAATGCTTTATATCTACTGTATTTTATGTTTTAAGGTAAGAAAGTTGGTGTATACATACATGTATATATATGTAGGTCTGTAATGTTTTATGCATACAGCGGAAGGAGCATCTAATGTACATGTATCATTCCGGGAAAAAACCGGTATTAACTCCCTGGAACATTGAAGGACCTTGACTGAAAATTCTTGATTTATTGGTTATTGATGTGTTCTCGATATTAGCCTGCCCCTATAAAATTACACAGATCATATCCAAATAATAGGCCTAAGGCATTTACTATCTAAAGATTCCCAGCCAAAGAAAATGTATTTTGACAAATTTTTAAAACGGTTGTTAATAATCGCTTTTTGACTCCAGTGGTTACCTTCTGAACGAATCTCCATTGTAAGCCACCAAACCCATATGTCAAAAATATTCTACTGAAATTCATTGTCCCGCAATAGTGTTTTAACACCCTTTAGGATGACACATTGTTTTATTGTTTGTACTATATCCAAAAGATGCTATGGAAGATAAACATCGACAAGACTACACATCAGACCTGATAAGACTTGATTCAGTATTAGAAAACAGATATCCTTTAAATCTAAGTGTTCTAATTATACCATTTTCTCGAATGATGTATAACTTAGCTAAAAGTGGACGAATCATACTTTGAAGGCAGTTAGCCAAGTGTACATAGAGTCCCGCAGAACACGTTTTTCAACATGTGCTTGAAGCAAAAATAACGATTGTTTGGTGTAATGTTGCTTAGCTGCTTAGATGTAAATAACAAAAGAACACTACATCTCCTCAGTAGTAATAATAAAAAGAATAGAGAGGGGGTGCGGTGCTTATATGGTAGACACACTAAGCTAAGAGTCTTTAAATTATGATGTATTCACCTTTATCAGAATAAAATAATCAACCCAGTATAGCTCAGTTTTGTGTTTATGGTAGCGGACACGGTATATAGTACATATCCACTATCAAGTATTCAATGACAACGGGTTAGCAAAATGCAGACTTGACTATAAAGTAGTTTTATAGTTTTACGAAACAGACTTTTCCTTATTTTTTCAGGCATATATATTGGTTAAGTTTACATCCAGATTACCTTTTTTTGATGTACTTTCTTCGATGTCAGTTAACAGTCAGTGTAACCCTCGTGTTAGTTTTTGGTCCTAAGGTAAGTATATTTAAATTTGTTTAGATCAATTAATATGTACGTATTTTGTTGTCTATACATTAAACAAGATATCATATATATGCTTAATCGTGTTGCTTTATAACATAGATTTTGAATATATGACATTGAATGCGTACAATGCACCACGTGCATTCTATACATACATGTAAAATGCTCACGTTCTGTGCACACGAACATGTGCAATCTTACCGTACAGTATACACGTGTATATACCATGTTAAAGACAAATGCACACGTTCATTTACTATGCTCACGTAGAATGCACGAATACATGTTCCATGCTAATGGACAATACACACGTACATGTACAGTAAGCACTTTCAAAACACACGTAAATGTACAATGATCACATGTACAGTGATCGCTTACAATACACACGTAACTGTACAGTAATCACGTGTAACACATACGTATATGTGAAATGATCTCGTACGTTATACATGCATATGTTCAATGATCACGTTCATGTATAACACTTAGGTACAATACAAACGTACATGTACAATAATCATGCACAATGTACAAGGACAATATATATAATGATCACTTACCATGCACACGAACGAACATGTACTTTTATCTTGCACAATAAACACATGTTGTCAAAGATCACATAAAATACAGACGTTCATGTACATTGATAACGTACATATGTTCAATTCATGTACAATACAGGCATAAAAGTACAAACACAAAACTAACATACAATACACACGTCAAACTTATTCAATGATCACGTATAATACAAACATGTACAATGCATATTTACATGTACATAGATATTGTACACTATACACGTTTATGTACAAGATGTACACGTACATTAGACACGTGCATGAAAACAGCTCAAGTACAATCTTGTGTTTTATCTCACCTATTTGCTATTAGGTTCACTGTCCGTCCGGGGTCCGTCATACGTCGCACGTCGTCCGTCCGTCCACCATTTCCTTCAAACGATATCATCTCTGAAACCACTAGGCTGATGTTAATGAAACTTTGCAGGGATATTCACTGCACGAAACTCTATCAAAATTGTTCAAAGAATTCCATTCCATGCATAACCCTGGTTGCTATGGCAAATAATAGGAAACACTTAAAAAATCTTCTTCTCTGAAACCACAAAGCCTAGAGCTTAGGTTTTGAGCATGTGGCATCGTCTAGTGGACCTCTACCTAGATTGTTCAAATTATGATCCTCAGGTCCAAATTGACCCCGCCCAGGGGTCACTTGGTTTTACATAGGCTTATATTGGAAAACTTGAAAAATCTTCTTATCTGAAACCACAAGGCATTGAGCTTAGATATTTAGCATGAAGCATTGTCAAGATTGTTCAAATTATGATCTCCGGGTCAAAATTAACCCTTCCCGGAGGGAGGGGGCGTAACTTGATTTCACATAGGTTTATATAAGGAAGACGGTAAAAAAAAACCGCAAGGCCCACAGGCCGAGCTTAGATATTTGGAATGTTACTAAGCATTGTGTAGTGGACCTTTTTGAATTATGTTAAAATCATGAACCCTTATATTATAGTCAATGGTAGTCAGGTGAGCGATATAGGGCCATCTTGGCCTTCTTGTTTACTCTTGTATGAATGTATCGTCATGGAATAATGAGAAAATATGCAAGTTTAACTATCATTTTCTTCTCTGGTCCAGGTTAAGCGTTATTTCATAGATTGTAATACGCATTCCGCCCAAATTAACAAAAATGTAGAATGTTCTTTAAAGTGCTTTAGTGCTTTATAGTGTTACTATAAAGATTTCGAGACAACCTTCGATTTCATGATCAGTGCAATTAAGATATGTAATGCTAGTGTATCGAACGATAAAAACTACGAGACACAAAAGTAAAATTGCACAAATAATTACTTTTTATGCATGAGAAAATGCAATTGATTGAGTGCATACGGTATTTTAAATGAAAATTTGATATTAATATGGAACAACATACGAATGCAATAAACTAAGCATTGGAAAGTATACCACTATCATAGAGCAGGTTAAGCAATGGAGTTTTCCATGTAAGAGATACCCGACTATACAATTGCTCTGAATTAAACTTAAATTCCCAGTCCTTGAATGTTTATCAAATTCAAATGTAGGTCTTGTCTTGGATATTGTAGTTATGGTATGCACATCGACCCCCTGACGAACGACAGATCAGGAATAGGGCTTACTCGTCGTCAGATGTTCCAGATAATATGGCCCCGGAGGTTATGAAGTTAAATGTCGGCATTTCATCCAATGGTGACGTTGATGTTGGCGATGTAAGCTTAGCAGACATGGACCCGGAAGATATTCGGGTACGTACTTGAACTAATGAATAACCATCTTTTCTTTTTCTAAGGTATTACTGTTTACTGTTCCTAAACAATGATATTCTTTAGATTTTACTGTTGGAATTTGCTGTCCTTGTAAAAAATTGTCATTCGAAACGATGCCTTTTTATGCTGCAACGTGCATGGCGGGTACACATTAAAATGCTGATAGTTATCAGCTCAGTCGGTTAAATATACTACATCTAATTTAGAATATGATATTTCCGTCTCGCCAAAATAGCACAGCCCTCGTCTATCGTTTGTACAGTATTCGTAGTTTTTAAACGTACTGTAGATAAATAGATAAATAGTTGCAACAAACTAACCATGAATCTCATAACTGAGTTGGAGAACAGACACTGTCATAACCATTTTAACTAATTTTCACTCTTCGTTACATAGTACTGTGAAAGGAAGTTGTAGCCATTGCACTTAACTATGTAGTGATTATGCAGAGACTATACAGCGCGTACACAGTAGCAACAGTGAATATAGTAATAATTCAGAGTTTCATTTCAGGCGGAGTTAAAAAGGCTTTACACACAACTACAGGTTTACAAGACTCGCAACATGAGGAAGGATAATCCTCACATCTCTAAAAGACGAGGCGGTCGTAAACAAACTCATAGAAGATTTTCTCTACAACCATTCCATCACAAGCATAGACATCACCGCAGTGATCATTCGGAACACGAACATGAAATGTCGAGAACACCCGAAGAGAGCACGAACTCGGCCGAAGGTTTACCGATGCCGATTGAAATGAGTGTTACAAAGTGTGAAGAAGTTAACGAGAACAAACCGACTTCGAGTGTTTCTTTTAAAATGTATCATAGTCATAAATGAATTAACGTTTAATGAGATACTCTTATTCGGGAGTGTGTTCTTTTACTCATTCACTGTGTGCGATATAGAACGATAGTCCGCAATGATGCAGGATCGGGTAGTTTAGTGTGAAGGTAAAGGGTTGTGAAGATTGCACAGGTTTATTGGTTGGTGCTGTAGAGAATACATGAAGCAAGCCATGACAGCCGAACCCTGTGAAATTTCTGTGGACAGGCTTCTAAGACTTTTCATGGGAATCTTGATGAAAATATATCATTTGTGTTTTAGATATACTGACACAGCATATTGTATTTACCACAGGCATAAACTTTGAAACGCGGTACAGGTACCCAAAACTTTGGGCCTACATTTTATAAATGTTGATGGCCAGAATCATTTTCTGCAGATAGAAAAGAATGTGTTATTTTTGTGTCGAAGAAGTAAGCTTTAAAACAGAAAAAACAAAACAAAGTATGTCCAGCAGACTGATAATGGTAAGGATTGGACAGAATTAGTGTGTACAATTGTTAATGATGAATTGTATGAAAACAGATGAACATTTAGAAAGACTGTGGAGGTAACAAAATCTCTCTTAATTATTCTGATATAGTTTCTCGTAATTTGCGAGGTAAATTATTAACTGCTGGGAGATGTTTGTTATAGACAGATGTACCGTCTTTGTGCCATGTAACCACACTTTCTAACATTTCATTTTTATCATTTGTTATATATAGTGTCATTTGTTCAGTTTGCAAAAGTTATTGAAAGATGTATTAGTGCGTTCAAAAAGTCTCAGAGATGATATTTGGTACAGAAATGCCAATCCTACTGATTTGACCACTCATGACTGACGTCCATGTCTGTATATATATATTTATATGCCTGGGAATATAGGAATGTATCTTTAATTTTATAAATGCTAAATCAACGTTTTGCGCAAAAGTACAAAATTTGCGCCGTAGCACAAATTCGCAAATTTTGCAAAATGGTATTTTTTACAAATAGTGTCACTTATGTTTCAAACTTTAAACTTTCAAAACTTAGCCGTCATAATACAACAAACTGATAATACCGTCGCAAACAGCTTTAGTTACTATATGTTGTGACGGATCTATCCACACACACACAATAGGCAACAATTGCATTGCTTTATTGATACAGGCAATTATTTCAGTCACACAGTTTATAGTATTTTAAGTAAGCGATTCAGGTTGATCGTTGGATGCCCAACTGTTTATATACATTGTATTTGAGACTTTTGGAATTCACATGTAAATTCGAATCTCAGTGTTAAAACTGTCAAATAGGAAATTTCCTTTGTATAAAAATATATTGTTTCTTATACATTGAGAAAACGTTATGGCAAAGGCGGTACAGGCGAACATTTGGTTTTTTATATACATACAAGGATCTAACTTGTGTATGACTGACTTTTAGTATGAGAGATTGATTTAAGCATACGTTTTATGTGTACATTGTGTATATATACACTTAGAATGGTTATATCAAGTGCTGCTTTGAATGTATTGATGGTCATTTTTAAGTTATATTATGAAGTCTTTCCATTTCTTGGTACAAGACAAGTTATAGCAATACAATTTCGGCAAGTACAAAGAAGGCCTAGTATAGATTGTATCGTAACACTTTAACGAAAATGTTCGAATTAATGCGAGTCATCTGGGCAGAAATTTTCCATTGGCCACACCTACGTTAAAATACACTAATCGGAACAGAATTGTTATTATATTTCATTGCTATGTATTTTATGGATGTAATTTTGTCACTTAACAAAAATACATTTTATTAATTATATGATATTTTTATTATTTATTTATTTATGACTAACGTAGGATCTCATATCGGGTCAGTGCAATTTAAGCAGGAAGTATTTATATTTGTAAAATGCATATCAAAGGGCCAAATGCTGTATTCCAACAACAAGTGTCAATATTTGTGAAACCTTTGTATCGGAGGTTGCCATATAGTATATTAACGAGAAACATCATGATGTGTGAATATTGCTCACCAATAAGGTATTATACAGAGATAATGAATGACATTACATAAAACTGCATGTAACATTAGCATATCAACTATTTGCACTTTTTTTGATTTTACGAAGAATATTTGACAATTACTTCATTGTAAAATGAATCTGTAACAGTAATCTCCCAATTCAACCTGAACTTAATAAACGTCAGCCATTGGCAACAGCCAGCCTACCCATATTTATTGTATAAGTACACTATATATTTATAATACGCATATTCGATTACTGACTAGATGTTATCTTCAATGTTTAGGTTTGCACCTCTGACCGTACAGACTTCTCTGACCGTACATACTTCTCTCGGTTTCAACTACTGACTGCGACAATTGGTCTACATACTTGTAAGGTCGTGACTGAAATTGGTGTAGTTTACTTCTGTATGCATACACATATCAACGAGGAATAAATTTTACTTTGAGTTTTCAAATAATTATAAATCAACACTGCTTTGAGAATCCATGAAATAAAGCTTTGTGTTTACAGGCAAATGTTTCACAAATATTGCATATGTTTAAACTGTCTACAGTATTCATATTACATACTGTATTTAGGGACATGTGTGTACAGTCAAATACACAGTGTTAACTCTCTATGTAAATTCTACAAAATACAAGAACCACACCGATTTCTTTGCATTATAGGAAATATGGTGCGGTTCATATTACATACTGTGTAAATGGACTTGTGTACACTGCGTTACACAGTGTGTACACTCTATGTAAAGCATCTACAAAATACAGGAATCACACCGATATATTTGCATTATAGAAAATATGGTGCGGTAGCTTTCCTTTTATAAACGTTACAGTCGCTCGTTTGTTTTGTTTTTTTACATTAAACAATGTTTTTACTTCTCATATATATATTTTTCATTGTTGAAATTTGTTACAATATACATGTATGTCCTTACTAGATGTCTCACAGTATTGTTTCAGTGCGTTCTTTATAAATGAATAATATTATTTACTTAAATATAATCTACATAGTACATGTTATTATGTAAGATTATAAAACCTTTAAATACTTTTCTGTATATGAAAACAACGGAAAGGCCTGTATTGCCCAGCAATTGTATTACAAGAATTTTATAATAAAGATATTAGGAGTAGAAAGGATCCGTGTTTTTATTGTATATACTTCAGTTTTATATGATTAACACAACTAATAACAAAATTTCTGCTAGACATGACATAGTTTGACTTTTAAAAGTCTGTTGAAAGTGAGAGGTCTTTTTTCTCTTGAAGTTGTTTTTCTTTTAAAGTTATATTACCCTTCAAAATGGTCACATTGGTTTATAGTTAAGAATTATGCTCAAAACACAGTGGATGCTTTAAA
>JAUMHA010405948.1:0-10984 GCA_032359765.1 Saxidomus gigantea | reverse complement strand
GTTTTCCCTCACAATGTACTTTAAGATTTGGACTGTTTTCCCTCCCGTGAGGGATTTTGGAGCCTACTTTCCCTACTTCTTTTAGGTTTTCTCCATTTTCCGGTTTCAACTGCTAATTGATGGGAAAACATTCTTAACTGAGACAGAGCCTTTCTGTATAACATCGAGATACTTACTAAAACTGAAGTCAAAAAATGTGCGATAAAACAATGCTCTTGGTGAGTTGTCTACCTTGAAGTTAAAATCTTTACTTCATGAGTCTTTTACTCTTTGTGCAAAAACAGTGAGAAAAGTCTCAGTATTACCTACTCCTTGGTCAAGCCATATATCAGCGAAACCTAACCTAAACCGTTGTAAGAAGACTTTTCGAATAACAGTTTCAGAAGAGTGCTCCAAGTTAATACTTTGTTCATTGATCTTGCGTCACAGCAGCTGAGTTATCAGCTAATCTTGTATATACGGAGTGGGTAGCTTTATTATTTACATCACGTAAGAACTATTTTCAACTTTCTAAAAATAAATTATGATTCACTTTTCGTAGACTGGTTTGAAATATTTTATCTGTCAAAATAGACCTTGACCATTTGAAGTCGAGCACCACATGATGGAATAAATTTAAAAAAAAATTAAAAATAAAATAAAAGAATAAAAAAATATTACAAATATTTTTTCTGTAAAACTTTATTGTCAGTGCGTAAAATTATCTTGCATCGAATAATCTTTGAAAAAAAATTAAGTCACGTGCCCCTCCACGTACAAAAAACCCCATCCTATTCCAGATAGTACGCCGCACTTCAGTGCGGCGACAACTACGTATCTAGTCTACGTCTGCCGAGTTTACCATATACAAAATTATTTTGTGTCGACAGTTTAACATCTAGTAAACGCTTCCAAAATTTAAATACGTTCTCCCGACGGTTGTACCTTTATAAAAGCCCCATACCTAAGACGCGTAATAATCAAGAATAGGCAAGATCAGCTAATCAAAAAGTTCTAGTGTATGTTTTGGTGTCAAATCAGTAAATTTGTACAGATACTTGTTCATTTTATAGATGGCTTTCAAAGCTTGACCGGCTAATGCGTTATAATGTTCTTTAAAAGAGCCACCAGATGAAAATACAGCTCCCAAGTACATGTACTTGAATTTTGATACTATTTCTAATACATTTCTCTTGTACATGAACTTTGAGTTCGTGGGTAAACGTCCACCTTTTCTAAAAACGACAACTTCCATCTCTCACAATATTTATCTAGTACATTTCAAGCATGTTGTAAACCTTCTGGCGTTTTTGAAAACATAATAATGTCATCAGCATACAATAAAAGACAAATTTTAATTGTGCCAATATCTATTCCTTCAATACCGTTGGCTAAAAACTCTTCCTCCATTTCATTAAGGCACATGCAAAACAAAAAGGATGAAAGGCTTTGCCCCTGTGTAACTCCAAGATTACTCGTGAAAACTTCACTAACATTATTTGAAATTTTAACTTTAGAAGAAATTTCACTGTACATGGACTATATGCCATTTAGTATGTTTCCTCGTACCCCATTTTAATAACTTATACCAAAGAATTAGTAGATGATTATTTACTAGCATAACTCAATATAAATGTTAATTCGTTTGTTATAGTTGACCACACTTACAGCGGATTCAATCGATGATAGCGTCATACAGAACCCCAAACGCTCATTGTCAACAAGTAAGTTCGTAATAAAGTACATTTGACGACCATGTCAGTAACCGCACGCTGATTTGTTTTTAACTGAATTACTAGTTTTTGTACCTGCAGAAAGAAGTTTTGTTTGTTTATCTTTTATCTCTGTTTCAATATATGGCTCTACGAGTACACGATAAGTTCAACCAATCAATTAATCAATCGCTTGAAATGCTGCTGAACAAAATAACATTTTTCGTGTCAGTTAAAGCTTGTCAGACATCATCTTGTAAAGATAATCTTACGCATGATTACCCTGTACATGAACATAATAATAAGTTGTATGGAAATCTCGAAGAACAACGAAATACAGCAGAAAAAACGTTTACAACTGCTCTTTATTTTCTTAAGATATAATGTATATAATAATATTAATGTTGATATAAAATGAAATATACAATTTTAAAGTGTTTCGGAGGTGTGTGTGCATTTCGATGTTAATTGGTACTTCTTCACACACGCAGTGTCGTTGTAGCCATCAAATTTTTGCGATTTTGGTAAAATGAGGGACAAAATCAGTCGAGTTGTTTTACAAAGTTGCTGAATGCCATGCGTGTATACAGTTAAGCTTGACACCGTTTTTCATGCTGCTGATATCTTAGGCATCTTGTATACTATATTTAACTTATGGAATCGCGTAAATTATATATATATACATATATGTATATAATTATTTGGTGGATATATATATGTATATTGATGTTATGCAACAGGTATTTAGATTACAATAAATTCGGTTCGAAATCATGATTTAAACAAAGCGCTGTTGCCGCTGAAGGCATGTGCCATGGGCGATAGATGGCTCGGTGGAAATAGACTTTGCATCATCCGTTTCAAATGAATTGTATATCAAAATGTTTATTAAGGTAGTACATTCTTTATTGACACTATTTCAAACCTTGGTAAAGTTATTTTTTTCAAAATCTACATCTGTTAATTGACTAGCGTGCAAATTTGAAGACATTTCACCGTTTCATTAAAAAGATACATGTATATCGTTTTTTGTTGGCCCTCCCTACTAGTAATACTGGCATTATTTAAAGTACCCTGAAAGTTTGCTAGTATTTATTTATTTTTGTTTGTGTTCTATGGTTCCAGGAAATATTGCAGGCAATATAGATTTACAAAAATGTATTGAATGTCTACGAGTTTAACACAGGTAAAAAAATATGGAATTATGCCAAACATAGGAGATACAATTGAACAATTATCAAATCCAAAGTATTCCAATCCAAAGTACATGTGTATTCCAAATGGTCATAAAACAGGAAGTACTCTACCTTAATAGCGCAGTAATTTCTAAAACAGGAGTCCTTGAAAAATCTGTGTAATTGAGCCCGTAAAGTATGAACTATTCTGCAATCGTTTGGACATGTCTGTTTTGTAATATTGCTACATTCAGACGACAGCCCGGTCTGGTCTTTCTTGCACTACTTTCCAATATCGCAGTTTTACAGTTGTTATCAGTACATTTTACAGTTAAAATGTCTACGGTTATTTAGATGTAGCATGCTAACTATTGCCTTGGGCTTACAGCCCCCAAACCAAAAATTAGATTGTTTGTATGTTTTGCAGAAACTTTGATGAACATGTTTAATGGACAGACGAACAAGGCTATATCTGGATACAGTGACTTAATTATAACCGGAATATCTACTGATGACTGTGCATCGGAGTGTCTGGATCAGAAGATGTGGATTTGCAATTCTTTTCAATATTGTTTTGACACAGGTTATTGTATCCTATCAAAGCTTCACCCGGATGAACATCCGAGCTTTGTGGTAAACAGTGACCAGTGTGACTTGTATTCTAGTAAGTAAACTATTTAATTGCTGTGAACTTTTAAATTATTATGACACCTTTTTTCACATTACTAAACTTTATTTATTATGTACTAGTATATTTCATCTATATCTCATCTGCAATGGATGATTGTCAGTCGATCTTCTTTTGCCTTTCTGTCTAAATCAACAGCTTCTTATGTAAGGGCCCTTTTCATGTTACAAGCATTCAGTCGCCGCTTTGATCATCCGATTGTCGCACTTTTCTAAATACCTTTGTAGGAGAATAGTGCATATTTTACACAATGAAAATTATACCCTGTCTTATTCTTGAAGTAACCCCCATTATAAGGTCAAATATACTTTTCGTGAACAGAACTCAAAAGTGAATTACTTTTTAACAGAGTAGTAGAGGGCATTCAAAGAAGTGCAGTCTCCAATAATTTATTACCTAAATCCTTCCGTCATTTGAAATTATGCTTATCTGAAGTTCAACTTTACAACGTTATCTGCACCTTTGTTTGACTTATTTTCTCAAAAGCTTTTCAAAGGATAAAGTTTTTAACACACTGATTGAGAACATTGAGAGAAAATGCATTGTCATAAAAACCAAATATACCTTGTTTTTTTTAAGTATCCACTGAATTTCACCGAAAATCCCTTTAAAGGGATCTAATTTCTTTTTACACAATAATTTTAGCCAAATGACAAAGAACCATAATCATCTGGTTTTTTTCAGTTTAAGATAGTCTCCATTTATATCTGTTTTAGTTAAACATGCAATCGTTTGATTAGAACGACAGAAAATATGTGTTGGTCATTCGGACAAGTAGATGCATCGGATGCCGTCTAGTTGTGTTACCAATGACCTTGACTTTAATTGTGCACAATAGTAGTATTGTAAAGGATGTAACACTTTCAGCAAGATATTGAAAAAAACTTGATGTCGAGTAGTGATAATTTTATCGTACAGTTTTGTGCACATATAACTTGACTATAGTTTTATTTAATTTTTTAAGCATGAGCGTTTAATTGTCATAATTGCCAGCTTCTTTTTGACCTTTTCAGTTATTAATTTCACAGTAATTAGTACTTTATTTTGTCCACAGAGAAATACACTGTCGATTACCAAAAAGTTCCTGGGTTAACCGTTTTATCGAGCTCGGATATCATCTACCAAAACATTTATACCGCCGACCAATGTGCAAAGTTGTGTTCCTTATATGACGAATTCAGCTGCAAATCTTTCGACTATTGCGACGACATATCTACATGCTATCTAGGCCGAACACACTACTATGATATACCAAAGGCAGATATGAATGATTCTCCAATGTGTTCACACTATTCAAGTACGTTCATATATTCCCGTTATTATATGGCCGAAATATTATAATCTTTTTCAAAACGTGTCTCCCATCACACTATTTGCTCCCCCCCCCCTAAAAAAAACAACAACAATAAAACTACGATGTTTGCCTGTAAAAGGCTGGTTCTGTGTACTCTCATAAAACATACACGGTGGTGAGCTGCATGTAGGACAGTACCAGGGGACAACACTATCAGAAGGGGAGAACACTGTCGGCCTATATAGTAGTTGAAGTTCGAGGATGTTTATCGTCGAACAGGACTTGTGGCACATTTGGTCGCATTTTGTATAGTCAGCATCACGTTCATGACCGGCAGGTTTGTAAACACTGCTTGGAAAGCTTGCTCCTGATGAAAAGTAGGTTTAAAATGTCTGAAATTTCGATCAACGGACGGGACATGATAAAGATTTCTTTCTGTAGATGTAAGGTGTCAACATGCAAATTGCGTGAAAACATGTTATAAGCGGCACCTGAGAGAAAAGGCAGAAAATGCCTTATCTAGCTGCTTTTACTGTGACATTACATTTTTATAACATATAAAAAAACTCCCGTATGTGTATTTCCGTTCAAGGCAATAAAACAGGCAATTATTTCCAGTGGTTTCCGTGGAAACCGTCAATGTGAAGACTGACAAAGGCGCTTATGGTATCTACTTTTTTACAGGAAAGTATCTGTCTGACTTTAAGGTTAACAGCCGTCGAAAAATGTCTACGTCAGATGTCCGTATTATAAGTTCCATATCAGTTGATGAATGTGCAAAGCTGTGTGTGGAAGAAGAAGCAGCTGACTGTTCCTATTTCGGTTACTGTGGCAACACCACAGAATGTATGTTTAGCACTACGTCAATGAAAAATATAGGACAAGTCATCTCTGAAGCGAATCTTTGGTGTAACATTTACATTAGTACGTATGTCTTAATACTGTTAAAGTTTAAACAAATACGATTAACTGCATCAATTAATAG
Organism: Saxidomus gigantea; assembly: GCA_032359765.1. Classification (NCBI taxonomy): domain Eukaryota; kingdom Metazoa; phylum Mollusca; class Bivalvia; order Venerida; family Veneridae; genus Saxidomus; species Saxidomus gigantea. The sequence goes on along the minus strand of JAUMHA010405948.1, from coordinate 5,151 downwards.
TTTATTGAAACAGGTTAGTACCTGTTATCTGGCTCGGATAATGACAATAATAGCGCATTGATTCATATAACCTGAAATCTATCTATCAAACTTAGTCTACAACAATTGTATACAATTATTTACCTTTTTATTACATCTTGCGTATCGTAGCAACCACGTTTCATGCAATTTTATAACGATTCTAATGTTTTCGTGTTTGTAACCGTGTTGCAAGTTTGATTTCAGTTTCCAAATACTAGTACAAACTTCACATGTTCGCATCAACTTCAGAGTTTTGTGTTCAAACATAGGATTAGATGAACTATACTTTCACTCATACAGGGCAAACATTTCCTGACGGTACTCCATATACAACGAAATCAACATCATGTATCAGCGCACCACCATCTACAGCGAGTACTCCAGGTACCCGCCCTTCGCCATCGACAACAAAAATTACACCGGGTAAATTTCATTAATATGCACGTTGTAAACATAAAACAAACACTTAACGCCCTGTTTCATTTAATCAAGGCCAGTGTAAGTGCAGACTTAATGTTTTTGTCAGTTTTAACATTGTCTATTTTAACATGAACAGAGAGGGCGTTTTCGACGTAGATGTATTGTAGTTAAATCAACTCTGTACATATTTCCACTAACACAATTGGCGTTCATTTTCGAACAAGCAAGAGATAATGAAGCATCGTCGTCCGTGAGTCTCGTACTGTCTTTTGGATTATAGAATATATCCGCAAGACTTAAAATACTCTAAAAAAAACGTTTGAATTCATATTCTTAAGTGTTTGTTTCCAAATGAGTCGCCAATTATCGCATTTTGATTTATCATTGCAACCATCCAAAGCGTTACGAATAAAAACTTCAATGTTCTTGATCAATAAAATTTGTTGAGGTAAATACGAGTGTTCAAATATGAATGCATCTAAGCACATAAAATGTATCCTTGATAGATTTCAATGAAAATTTTATTTTGTCCCCTCGAAGTATTCACCTCCAACAGATATGCAAAGTTTCAATCTTCTCATCCAATCCTTGAAGACATTTTCATAGTCTTTTCAAGGTATATTATGGAGACAGTGGAATATTGCAGAACCGAGGTGTTTGCGCTGGACAAATTTTCGACCAGAAAGGTATTTTTTGAATCTTGGGAACAAAAAGTAGTCACACGGGGCAAGGTAAGGCGAATACGGAAGGTAAGGGAGCACAACAAGTCAATAAGTCTTGTACAATAGACGCCTTGTGCGATGACGCATTGTCATGTAGCAATCTAACATTGGCCAAACCAGTTGCAGGTCTTCGATTTTTGAAATAATTCTTCAGTTTTCGAAGAACTTAAGTCTTGTAAAACTATGCATTTACGGATCTGCCTTTAGGTACAGCAACCTGAATTGCAGAACCCTGATTTGTGAAGAATATGGTATACATCACCTTCTTGACACTCATGGTCCGCCTGCAATGCATGGTCTTTTGCCAGACTTTGTTGTCCATATTTTGTTCTGAAGTTTTCGTTTGGGCTCTAAAAAGTGTACCCATGTCTCGTCACCAGTGATGCATTTGCGAAAGACCGTGCATTGTAATTTGGAAACTATTTAAGCAACATTCTTGCGCATTGCACGCGTGCCTTTTTCTGCTCATCTGTCAACAGATCAGGAATCCATTTGGCACAGATCTTTCTCATTTTCAAATTACGTTTGCATGAGCTGCTCCTAATGAGAAGCCAACCATACTAGCTATTTACCTAGCGGTGTATCTTGCATCAGTATCAACTATTTCTTTCACTCTAGCAACCATCTTGGCAGACGTTGCTGTTTTCGGCCGACGGCCATGTGGTACATCTTCTTTTGAAACTAACCCACATTTCTTAAACCAAGGAATAACTGTCGAAAAGGACATTTCATTATGCCCATAAACAGAACATATTTCATCAAAAATGTCTTTACACCCTATGCCAAGAATACAACGATTCTAATAATGGACCATATTTAAACGGCGTACGCTGACCTTCTTCCAACCATTTTTGTATTAGTATACACAAGTAGGTAATGTTTAGCGAGCGATAGACACAGCTAAAGTGAACGGATTTTAATGGGTGTGGTATCAATGTAAAACTAACATGTTTATCTACCCAAAAATCTTAATTTGCTCCTGATTTTCGCATTATTAAGCGAGATAACGTTCTAGGTGCATTTATATTTGAACAAACCTCGTATCAGGCGATGGGCCTAATGGCGGTATACGATTGACCTACGTGATGAAGACATAGTGACATTTGTGAAAAACGCTGCTGAATGGTTAACCACGGTCTTAACATCCGAAAACATGGGTTTATCAGTCTTTGAAAAGCGAAAATGGTTTGATCACATTACATGGTACTAGTAATTGTCACGATGGACATAAAACTACGATATAATCGTAACTAACGGTGGTCCTTACATTAATAGTTATCTTTCGTATCATAGTCATTCATATTCAAACAAGCAATAGATAATGAGGCATCGTCGTCCGTGAGTCTCGTTCTGTCGTTTGGATTAAAGATATTATCCGCAAGACTTAGTCAGTATCGTTGATAAAATTGATATGCTTCTTCAATTACAATGTTTCATAACACGGCTTTATATTTTATTCACAGTGAATTACATCGTCGACTATCAAAACTTCACCGGTATTACCGCTGTATCGAATTCAGATGATACGTTTTACCATACCATTTCTTCTGCTGATGAATGTGCGAAGTTGTGCTCCTGTGATGAATCGGACTGCGAGTCTTTCGGTCTTTGTGAAGGTTTACCTGTATGTTACCTTAGCCGTATGCATTACTTTGATATACCAAAATCAGAGATAAAGTCGTCGGCAGGTTGTACATACTATACAAGTAAGTAGACACAATCTTGTAATCCCCTAGTTTAAGAGGAGTTGTCACACCGTATGCCTGTTCTCAAAAGTACTATATTGGCCTTGTTCGGACTGGAGCTTCTTCAGGCCTGGAAGAACTTTGAATTTACTTAGTACCACTTGTTCACTAATGTGGCGTGTTTCATGTCCTAGTTCATTGGTTAAAATCACACACCTTCAATACTAGTCACTTTAAACCTTGTTTTGTCTTAACTACCTGATTCATCGAACGATTTTGAAATGGCTCGGCAAAGTTGTTCACCTTAATGACAAGGCATGTCGCGTCGCGTACAAGATCTATCTGTACATTAACGTCAAGGTCTAGTTTAGAATAGAAATGGAAAGTGGTCATAATATGTATGTGCATTGTATATTCTCTGGTTTGTACGTTTCTTCCTCTATTGCGAGATGTGATATTTTCATGTTAGGTGATTTTTGAGGAAATACACAAAAGGTACATTTCACTTTTCTTTTTTTCTCTTTTTGTTTATGTTGTGCTGCATTAATATCAAACAGAAAGAAGTGATGCTCTTATACCCTATTGAACGGCGGCGAGGCAAATAGTCATCGCATTGTTCGTCCGACAATTCCGCTTTTTCTGCGGAACAAAACCCAAACAAAATTAGTGAAGGGAATCAATTGAATGAATTGATAACGGACCATAAGAGAATATTAAAACACTTTGGTTTAAAGTTATCTTAGTTAATCTTTCTTATGAGGAGTATAACTCAAACTTTATGAAAGGAATGAATTGATACTTCATATATCTATTTAAGACAATAAGAGAAAGGGCGGTGCACAAGAACCATTACTCTAGTTTCAATTATTTTAGAAGATGCTTTTATCATGCTTGAAATAACACAACACCACACAAGGAAATACTGGTTGTATCAAACGCATTGAAATACGTATATTGTTATAATCAATCAAAGCAGCCTTTAGGGGACACTTTGTCAAAGCTTAGAGTTAATTGCCTGGCTTCCTTGCAGAATTTCTTTGATAAATTGTATATTTCCTACAAATACATCAAACTTTTCATTTATCAATAACTGTTGACACACAGTTGCGGAAAGTAAGATACATGTATGTCATAACGTCGGAATGTCATCAACATACACACCATGGAAGTCTACGTTACACTTTGCCTACGTACACTTTGCGTCAATACAATTATGTAGAAGTAGATATCCACTGAAAATAGAATAGACAGTATGGCACATTGAATTCTTCAAAGTCTGTATATCGCTGATCTTTATGGGTTTGCATTCCGTTTAGGTGTTAACAACTTATTTTACCAAAATATCGGTAAAATGAGTTCTCTTTTCACTAGTCGTCCGCACTTTGTTGTTACTGACACCACCATGCCACTCACGAAACCACTATATATATTTGTGAGTTTGGTTCTGATGCTTCTTGAATAATTTGATTTGTTTCCTTATGGATTTTTTTCCAAGGTAATATTTTACTTTATAAATGCTTATTAATCGAATTGGCTGACTCGATAAGCTTCACGCTTTCTTCGCAATCGAGCTAAACTAAATTAGTATTAACTAATCGAATTTGCATCATGGTGTGCGACGTTTGATATGTTGCCCATGTCTCTACATCGTATCTGTTTCAAGTTACAGTTTAATTTGTTAGAAAGAAATGACGTCAATTTTCACGTTAAAGACGGACACATTCGCTATCACTTTATTCACAGGAAACTACCTAACAGACTTCAACATTGGCATAAAGGAGAAACTTCCCATTTCACGAATGATATCAAGCGTATCGATTGCACAATGTGCTAAATTGTGCGTGAAAGAAGAAACATTTAACTGTTCCAGTTTTGGGTATTGTGAAAACACTACCGAGTGTGTGCTTAGCACTGCGTCGGTGCAAAACACAGGACATATCACCTCTTACGCGGATCTCTGTGGCATTTATATTAGTAGGTATTACTTAAACACTTGATTATCTATAATTACATGTACCTGATTGAAAACGTCTACAGACTGGCTTGTTCTTATTGTCCTTATTGTCCAGCCCATCGTCGATAGCCACGTCCCCATCTTTACGCTATATACTTCATCGGTACCCGTGGGATATTCGGCCAACAAAATTTCGTAGTCATGAATTATTAATGAGGCAGCCGATTGGCTCCGTCGCAAAAACGGCACGGAAACTTCGACCAATGAAATAACGCGTTTTATTATATACCTATAAATATTCTGTCAAAAATACAGCCTATATTCAACCATCAAATACGGCCTGACAGAA
>JAUMHA010405915.1:0-10986 GCA_032359765.1 Saxidomus gigantea | reverse complement strand
CTGCTATTAATAACCTTTTATTTTTGCCAATGGTAGACAGGTGAGCGATACAGGGCCATCATGGCCCTCTTGTTTATGATAAGCTGCGAATTTGATAAGACTTGCTCATTTCATAACCATTTACTATAATTGTATCCAAGTCAACGCTTTATTCAATATAGCAACAAATTGTAGTCTTTTTACACTTACACATAGATTAATAACATATCATAGTCAACCCACATCATTCATGGATAACTCTCAGAGCTCGTTAACCAAACATGAAATTTTATTGTATACACCCTGGGCAACAAGAATTTTTTTGTATAAACTTGTTTCAGTAAATTTTTAATTATGAGTTATATAGATAACGCTACGTATAGCAGATATTCCCTATTAAACACAGAGTGGTCTCCCTTTAAGTTCATGAATAAATGATAAAATATTCTTTTTTTCTGTGTAAGTTCTTACAATTGTTCATCTAATTAACATTACGTATGTTTTGTGTTGGTTTATGTTCATATAATTAAAATCATGTATTAAGAAGCAATTTTTTTTATATGAGATGTTAGAAATGACAGAGCATTGTAAGTTAGTGTCTGTACATGTACTTTTACAGGTTCTTGTTTTACAAATTGTAAGATGTTTGATCCAGCCTCTTGAAGAAAGAGTGGCTCCAAAGCTTGCGTCTGGTTCTGGAATACAGTCTGGGAAGACAGGAGGACAAAGGTAAACTATTTCTAACTACTCTTGAACCTGTATAAGTGGTCACCTCGGTTAAGCAGTCACTTGTGTTAGATCAAGTATTGGTAAATCCAAAACAATAACTTCTAGTCATGACTTTCAGCATGATTGTTGATAATATTAAAAACAATTATTATGTCAACATTGATTTAGTTAAGTTTAGTTTATTCTAATCTATTTTAGCTCGATTATGAAGAAAGCTTGTAGCTTATCGAGTCACTCTCGAGTCCGCTTCCTGCAAAAACCAGTACTGGTGCCATATGAGGAGGTATGTCCAGTGGGGCTTGAACCAGCAACCTCCAGGATGAGTGGCAGACACCTTAACCACCCCTATTGTTTTAGAGTGAATAGAACACAATTATGTCATTATCCTATCAGTAAATTTACTTTATTATATCAGTAAACTTAAAGTGATCCTGGGACTTTAAGAAAAAGTGTAAGTTAAGTTTGGAATCTGAGAATTTGCTGGTATGAATTTGGATAATCTTTTATACTAACTGATTAAGCTGTTCAATATTTTTAGACCACAGACTGCTGGAGCCACACCTGGCACAAACAGGAAACTGAATATGGCAATGCATCAGATGTCACCTGAGATGGCCGACCTGATCAAGGAAGCTTTAGGTCCAACCTTTGGGGACACTCAAACCCAGGAGAAAAAGGAAGAGAAGCAGGCTGTGAACAAAATGACTATACCAAGTGTGCAGGAAGGTCTGGAGACCATACATGAAAGGCTCCAGGGTGAGATCATCGTTTTTTGTGCCAGTTAGTAAACATATTGAGTCCAAGACAGGTCATTGAGAGTTAGTGCAGTAATAGGGAACCATAACTCTAGCTGACCCTATTTTTGAATTATCCAGTTTATGTAAGAAGCTTCTCAGGATCATAATTTGAAAAATACATAACAGATTGACTTGATGCTACACACATTGATAGAGGTCATTGAAAGAAAGTACAGAAAATAAAAAAGCATAACTGTAGCTTTCCCCATTTATGAATTGTCTCCTCTTATGTACCGTTAGTATGTTTGTCTGGAGAATGACTCAAAAGGTAAAACTATACAGTTCAGACTACACACATTGCTAGAGGACGTTGAGAGAGAGTGCAGTTATCAAGTACATTACTCTAGTTTACCCCAGTCTTGAATTATCTTCCTGTATGTAATATGCTTGTCCGGAACAAAACTAATAAAAGTATTTAAAATATGAAGTTGATACTTATTATAACTCACATTAATATGTGACATTAAGATGGAGTTCAGTGCTCAAGAACCATAACTCTAGCTCACCCCATTGTTGAATTTTCTCCCTTTATGTATTATACTTGCCCGAAACATAACTCCAAACGTTTGTTAGGAATTCAGTATATATTTTACACAGTGGTAGAGGACATTAAGAATTACTTTTTTATATGATATGAATTGAAACTTGTTAAGTTTCATTTGTAAGAACAAAAATTGTTTGCTGTTCATCCGAAAAGGAAGGTTTCGGGGAGCATCCACCGGTGTTACTGATGCTCTTGTTTATTTTGCTTTTCTTCAGTTACAGTTTTCATTTTATGAACAGTACATGTGTCTGCTGTACATTTTAAAATGCAGGCTGCGTGGAGCATCTAACGGTGTTACTAATTCTCTTGTTATTGAATTTCTTCTACTAGTTAATAGCTCAGTTTTTGTTTAAAGTTAATCATTATACAACACCAATTATAAATAATTTTTGGGTGTTTTATTACAGAATATACAGAACACAGTAAACTAGAAGCAGAAACTCAAAAAGACTTGCCAGAGAAGGGTAAAGAACATGTAAAACCTGTGATTGACAGATGTCGACCTATAGCCCAGCAGTGTCGGGAGGCCCTGTTACAGGGTGTAGGAGAAAGGCTCATCATGGGGTTATTTACAAAATCACGTAGTCTGAAAAAACATAGTGTTCTATTGCTGCATGACTTGGTCCACTTTGGTGAGGTAAGATGTGATGTAGACACTTTTGCATTACTAGTAAGATATAGATCTTAAAGGAGATCTGTCATCTTTTAACCATACATTTCAATAGAATGCATATCAGAATCTTGTGTATCAGCATCCTCTGCAACTTAAAGGTCAATTTCTAACACCAAATCAAATTTACTTTTAAATCTGGAATTGTAACAGGGAAATACAGCTTAAAACTGGCTTCTAAAACTTTACAATAGCCATGGAGAATTTCCCTGTTTGAAATACTGCTCAAGAAAAACGAGCGAATGTTTGTGTAGCTAGTTCCTTAGATTGACCTGGGTGGTCTTTTTGTCTTACTTTCGCTCTATTGAATGTTGTAAACAGTCAGAGATATACTTTGCACATCATTGGAAGTAAAGTCCTTCAATTATAATTCAAAATAGGCATGCTTATTTTTGTACAACCTATTTACAGCCTCTCTCTGGGAGATTTCTAAAAAATTACAAAGATATTTGAAAACGGGAAAACCTACTTTCGTTTTTGAAAAGGCAAAATATAATTGATTAATTCTATCGTTAAACTCAAATTTTCAACACAATATGGTCACATTCAATGCAGTATGTCATATTTTTCCTTCTGAGAAGCCGCCCGTTACGATTCCAGATTTAAAAGAAAATTTGATTTGGTGTTAGTAATGGACCTTTTAACAATTTACTGTTATTATATGTGAAAAAAAACATGTATACAGTATATGTGTATAAGATAACCAATATACTTATGTTGTGTTCTGTTCCAGTCATATCAAAAAATGTTTAAAGTTAATAATGTTTCATCAACTCTAAAATTTATATACATGTAGTACTGAGTACTCCTGAATTTACCTTAGTTAACAGCTTATGTTTTTTTTCACATTATAAGTGTACATGAACCTGCCGAAAAATGAGCTGCAGGCATATACATGTTCTTGTGTTCTTGTGTTTATAATATTCAGCTGTGAAAGAACATTTTTCTTTTACATAAACAGGTTGAGAGTCATATGGCATTATCTAAGTATGGTTGTATGCCAAGGCTGATTGACTTCCTACGCGTTAATGAAGACAGTGAACTACTAGAAATCATTGGTAGGAACAATCTCTTTCAATATTGCTGTCCCCAGTGTACAGACTAAATATGGGTCACTGTGTAGAAAATCTTTTACACCTTGCATAACATTGTAGCAAAATGAATTTTTCAAGGCACAAGTCAGGATTTTAACCTGTACTATTCTATGTTGACATCATCAAGAAATGCAGAAAGAGGGACCATTTGGCAACTACAGTAGTCTCAAGAAAGGTTGCCAGGGTTTGAACCTGTACTGGACTGTCTGTACAATGACATTATGAAGTATAAACTGTATACATGCATGGATCTATATACCATGTGTATAAAGTCCTTGATACATGTAGAGATTTAAGAAAGCAATAATGAACAAATTAACTCAAAATTAATTAGGTTAAAACTTCAAAGGCATTGCAAGAAATTTCAATTATTGTAATATATTTTCAGGACTAATAATTGTACGAATCCTTGTCGGAAGTGACAACAGACTGAAACAGTTATTTAACAGGCATGGTGGTCCACAACTACTGTTGTCAATGGCACAGTACACAAAGGGTCTTCTCAAACAGGAAGTCACTTCCACTCTTACCACAGTGTCTAAAGGTAAGAAATTTGACTCAAACAGCTTCTTGAAGTGAATAGTTCTCTTAAATCTAATAAACTAGAACAGTCAAACGAGTGTTAGCGGGCTGTGGTATTTAACATCATTAACCGTACACAGCTGCTAGTTTTATGCCCTTCAAGTACAAGTTAGTAATAGATCAATATCTGTTATCAGCTCCCTATCCTAAGTGGCCTCTTGCAGACAGGTTTTCTTGTATAGTCAACTACAAGCGAAGAAAATATTACATTGTGTACTTGAATGTGTTTTGTTTATTTTCAGTGGAAAGTGTACGGAAAAGACCCATGTCAGCCCCAGTGCAAGGGACTGGATGTAGAGAAAGAGTGCCAGATGCTTGGGACCATGTATGACTATGTTGACTCCTTATAATAATTTTTATAATTTAGTGGAAGAAAAGAAAAATGAATAGGACATGGCATTATGAAGAATCAGAAATGAGCTGTAAATTTAGATATAAACACAGTTAAATGCCAGGAAAGGATGACATATAAGTTTGCCCTTTTTGAGAAGTAGGGGCTGGGGATAGGGAACAAGGTGTTTGGGAAGTGATATAGCAAATTGTTCTATTTAAGGAATGCTTAAGATGAAGCAATTTTTTTTTTTTGTTGAGGCCCCAATTTTAATGGGCAACCCCGTTTATTCACATATTTCACACATATACAAAGCATGCAAATAACATCATTAGCTATGTTAGCGTTGACTTAACATACTAAATACATTTTAATCAAAGGAATTAAGATGAATTAAGTAAGTTATTTGTCCATTATATATGACATACAAGTAATCATAATTGTTTTTTAATTTACACATTTTAGATTAGTGCTAGATGGAGACAGGAGGATCAGTTGGCAGGGGTCCTGAGGCAGTGGATGGTAGCAGATCGCAGACACAGGAGAAATTAAAGGGAAATGGAAATACACTAGCTGTTTATTCTGCCATGTTCGTATACTTGTGCCATACACAACACAGATATTTCTGTATACTGAAAAAGCTAGACATTTGTCAAATCCGTATCAATGCCATAATAGTACTAGCTTGTATCTCGATTGTATGATGCGTATCCCTGGAATTAAACAATAGAAAGGGAGACAAATACATTACAGAAATACTTTTTCACTCCAAAATTAGTTTCCCTTTGTGTTCTGAACAGAATAAATAGATAATAAATTAAGTTAATAAATTTAGTTATTAGATAAAGAAACATCATTGCGTGCCTTAGCCAAGCAAAACAAAAAAGCTATGAACAAAATCGAATTTTCTTACTAGCCGAAATTTGTATTCTAAGCAATATTGGAAAAAAGTTTCAATAGAATAATTTTGTTGTTAGTTTAAGTCTTACAATTCTGTTATATGTTGTTGTTTTCAACTTCTGTAAACAAAATTACCAGGAAATGTAAAACTGAAGTACAGAATTGTACCTTGCTTCTTCTCTTTTTTATTATGGAAGTGTTTTATAACCAATTTAAATAACATATTGATAAAGTTGTAGGCAGTGTATTTATTAATATAGAAATGACATTTTTTGTAACATTGTCTATAACAGAGTTTTACCCAAAAGTAGGCTGTTTGGAATTTCACTTAGTTATATATTTAGCTTATAGCACATGCTAGTGTCCGCATGCTGCACATTCTTTCTGCACCAGCTGTGCTTTTGATTGATTAGTCTAGGCTAACATTTTTGTGAGTACAGATATACTAGAGAAGACTATCGTGTCAAAGAGGACTAAAGATTTGATAATGCTGAGAATGTGTTTTCTTTTTTATATAATTATCATTACTGTACTGTTAAATATCTGACTTTGTTTTTCTTATTTACAGTGTTAAAGCTGCTTGCTCTCAGATTTTGGTAAAACAATCAAGTTCTTCAAACTGTACGAAAATAACATATTTTAGAATATATAGCCATATAAAAAGGTTCCAGTATAAATTCCTGTCGCGTATATCTGTAAATTTGAAATAATATGTGACCAAATAATAAAGTGTCGCAAACTCTTTTGAAATTCCAATATAAACATAATAGTGTAGCAGTGCCGTAAAACCAGCATTTTCAATCGGTTTTTGCAAATTCCTACCTAGGTTTTTACTTCTATTGTTGATTCTAGCCTTTAGTTTTGTATTTAAGTAACTATAAGTATGTCATTTTTGAAAACTTAATTTTTTCATCGGCAATTGAGAGCGAGCAGCTTTAATGGTTGTCAAACTTGTGTGAAGCAGCTAGTCTGGTATTAAACAAGAATGGCTACTCTAAGCAGGGGGCGCTTGTTTTAGTGGCTAGTTGGGATATATATAAAAGGTATGTTTGCCTGAGGTAAGTGTCTGCTTACAGCAGGTGAGCATTTACACAGGTGCAAATAAATTACATGTACCTTAAAGGGTTGTTAGTTTATTCTTTTTATGTTTGCTCAATTTTATATTTTTTTAAAAATTGCACTTGGCATAAATAAAAGCATGCCTTTAATCCAGATAATGTGTTCAGTCAATAATAAAGTAACTAATACACTGGCATTATTGTATATCAGGAATTCATAAACATTATCAAAGCTGTCTGTCTCAGAATGAGGGAGAGCTGTAGATGCTGTGAATGGAGCTCTTTTGTCACACCATGCCCCAATTACCTTTATCATCTCTTGTAATATTTCCATAAAATTTGGCATACTCCACAATCAGTGATTTAATATTTTAGTGTAGTAATATTTAATTGCATCTTTTTATACATAAATAAATTCAACTTATACATACATGAAAAACAGCAAATAAATCGGGCTACAAGTTATAACAATTCAGTAACAGCCCCTTTCCAAAAGGTCAAGTGAATTGTCATTTTCATTCAGATTCAGTGTAATAATTCACTCAAATGAATGCTGTAACTGATCTTTACATTTTCCAAGAGTTACAGCCTTTGGATATTTATAAATGTGTTATTAAGCATATTTATTTTTTAAGCGTAAAAAGAAGAAATTTCTTGTGTTCAAATGGTGTTGCAGGGGAACAAATGGACATCAGTGATACCACCAGTTTTAATTTGGCACTAAATACTTGTAACATTGAATGAATTATCAACTTGATACGAAACTAGGGATTTTTCTGGAGTGTTTTAGCAGGGTGCTGCACCCTGCCCTCCTGTCCTTCCCCTTGCTGCACTTCCCTCCACCCATTTCCTTATCCCTTTTATTGTAACCTACACAAATTATTAAAAGATAAAGAAACCATTTAAAATCCTTTGAGGAACATCAAGCATAATGAAAGAACATTTTTATTATGTAAAGGTGTTACCTTCTTCTATAAGAACAATTTCAATTTTTAAGGGTATTTTTTTTTAAGGGCACTCTTTTCTTTTGGGCAGTATAAAATAATCCTTCAATGCACTATACAGATGTTTCTAAAGACCTACAAACTACGTCATGTATCTAGTCTTTATGGAAAGTGTTTTTTGTCATAGTGAAAGTAAATGTTGTTATGTTTTTAGCTCACCTGGCTTTGCCAGGGTGAGCTTTTCTAATGGATGATTGTCCGTCGTCCGTCAACATTTTGACTCAAACGGCATCTCCTCTAAAACCACTGGGCCAATGCTGATAAAACTATGCAGAGACTTTCCTTGCATAATTCTCTACAAAAATTGTTAAACAAATTCCATTTCATGCAGAACTCTGGTTCAGCTAGGGCAAAAAATAGGAAAAACTCTTCTCTGAAACCGCCAGGCCTAGAGCTTAGATATTTAGCATGTAGCATTGTCTAGTGGACCTCTACCAAGATTGTTCAAACTATGAGCCCCGGATGGAAATGAAAAACTTAAAAAAACACAAGGCCCACAGACAGTGCTTAAATATGTGGATTGTTACTAAGCATTGTGTAGTGTACCTGTTCGAATTATGTTTAAAATTATGACCCCTTGTATTATTGGCAATTGATATACATGTGAGCGATATAGGGCCATCTTGGCCCTATTGTCTTATCATCTAATATGTGCATAGAATTTATATTCAATATTCTGAGATAGAATTTCATGTCATTTTAGTAGTGGGGATGCTGGCACATATGGAGGAAGTACAGATTTTCAATACCTGTTCTATTCAGCAGCTTTTTTTAAAAATCTGAATGATTTTGAATAAAGGAAGGAAATTGTTTAAATTTTGGTAAGAATTTCAGCAGTTTAGTATCGTTCTTTAGTTATTTATTTATGAATACTGTAACATGAAAAACATATTGTATTCTGCAATTTATTGTTTGTGGTATATTGAAAAAAAAAATCACTGGAAAGGATTTTTTTCCGAAAACCACTCTCGCTCAAGGAAAACAAATAATCAAGTTTAGCCTATTTTGAGAAACTTGCTAGTAATGAATACCGTTGTTTTTCTAGCTTAGCCATACCAATTATATTCGTTGTTAAGGAAATATTTTGTCAGATCTGGCTTATAATTTGTAAAATATGCCATGTTAATGGTTAAACCAATGCAATGACTGTAACCCCTTTACCATTATGGAAGTCTCTGCCAAGTCAATGACTCTTATCCCTCTATCATGAAGGAAGTCTCTGCCAATTCTATGTAAAAACAGATTGTGCTGTAAGAAGATAATCAGTCACTTTTGTGCAACTTATTTTTACTTATTCATCATCAACATTATCATCATCATCTTCATCATCGTCACCAGCTTTGAAATAAAAATCTCTGAAAGGCTGTAAAACTAAATTTTGATCACTTTGCATTCTTGTTATTTGGATTATAACTGCTGCATAATAGTTTTGATGCTAGTTTTCACATGGTACATGTAGTATGTTTTGGTTTGTGTTAGCATAAATTAATGTAAGAGGTAGTTTCCACTGATTGCATTCAGATTAGTGACTTACGGTAATGGCTGTTTAGGCTTTTTTGTTTTTAGTTTAAAAACTGTGATATATTTAAGTATTTGCTTTTTGCCTTGGTGTTCAATTTTGATGTTTAAAATGTATTCAATACATTAGTTTTTGTTACATGTATATATATTATGTCAGTGCAAGAATTAAGGTAGATATTTAAGCTACAAATGTATACTCATTTTATTTTGAATTTGGTCCTGAAAGGAAAATGATAGTATATAAAAATAAAGTACAGTATGTCCAGCAATTTGGAATTTTCAAAAGTCAGAAATTTTTGACATCATCCATGATGTAACAAAATAAAATCATTAGGAGTTTGTCAAGATTTTTCATTTGATGTTTTTTTAAGACTGTTGTCTCACAATATTATATGTTACCCATCCAAGTAGTGCTCAAAGAAAATGTATTATTTTTAATTTTTTTAACCGAACTTACATTTGACAGCTTTTATTGTTTTATATCGAAAACGTGTAGCAGGCTTAAAGTAGAGCTTGTTTTAGTAAAGTATGCTCAGTTTCTTTATGGTTCAATAGTTCTAAATTTGTAAGTGTTGATCAAATTAACAGCTGGTTACATATTAATGTAAAATAGTTTTTGTTGTGGAATATTTGCTTTACTTATAAAACATACACATGTTATGAAAGGCAAACTTATATTTTCGTAAAAGATTTTAATATTTTCTTATCTTTGGGTACAAGTTATGAATATTGAAACTTTGACATTAAATCTTTTTCTGCTACTGAGAACTGTCACTTGCATGGGAGCAAGATCTCCAAGTTTTAGGTTGTTTGAGGTCAAAAGGTGGCCTCTGATAGTTTAAAGTGGAATTATGCACATTTTTTTCAAGTAAAAATCCAGCTAAAATAGGTGTGTGTAAAAAGGGTAGAGGAAATAATAGCTTTTAACCCAATACACCAAACTCTTGCTGCTACCAGTACTAAATGATAACTTTCCAAGTATTACTTTTCCTATTTTGACTGGGAGAGTATATTTGAAAAAAAAAACTGCATGCAGGAGTTGCTTCCCTTCCACTGCCGAAATCTCTACCAACAACAACAATAACACAAGGGAGATCACTGCGAAGAAAGGAACTATTATTTTATTAGTCCAATTTTTTTATTTCTAAAGCACCAACTTCAAATACTAATGTGGCATTATCATTAGTTTAACACATTTGAATGCACAGCAACCTAAAATTACTTTTATAAAACTGTCACCAAAAATACACATGTGCAGTAAGATGCACATAATGTCACTTTAAGGTCAGTATGTCAATGGTACAGATTGTAAGATGTTTTGCATTGGGACCAATATCAACTATATTGGGATAAGACTATTGATATAGAAATTTATTGTCCTAGGTTGCATGTAGCAAGTAGTGGATTCTTATATTAATTTTGATTTTAACAGGTCAAAGGTCATATGGCCTTGATTTAATTATTTCAGTCTCCCAGCAGATTATAACCAGAGTTAGAACATATCGTTTACTTGTACCAGTCAATATGGCAGTAAGATGGGAAGACATTAGATTGTTATTTTTACTTAGAATATAGTCGTTTTGAGTTTTCAACTCACCTAAGCACAAAGTGAGATATTGTGATTGCTTGATGTCCATCATTTGTCTGTCTGTTTCTACATAAAAACTTAGAAAGACACAAGAAGTGACATAGTATACCCATTCATCACAAAATCAGTAAACATGTTATTAGCTCATCTGGCTTCGCCAGGGTGAGCTTTTCTAATTGATAATTGTCC
>JAUMHA010405893.1:0-10987 GCA_032359765.1 Saxidomus gigantea | reverse complement strand
AAAGTTCTTCAAACTGTTTGAAAATAAATTATATTAGAACATATTGTCATATAAAAAGATTCCAGTATAAGATCATGAATATTCTGTAACAGGCTTAGTTTCGTCTGACGTGTCTTGTAATAAAGTCCGGCGTGGTCAAATAATAGACGTTCACTTTCCACACAAACTAAGGTACTAAACTTAGACGAACGTACAGCAGAGAAGTAATGTGTTCTGGTGAAAATATCATAATTCATATTAATGAAGTTGTGTGTTGTGTAACCTATGATGCTGTTTGTATTTCTTATATTTACTGCGTTTGCTCTGCTATGAAAATCTGCTGATGATCAAGGTTAAAACAACGCTTAATGTCATAAGTGAATGTTCACAGGTATATAACAGCAACAAGTATATCAAAGCACTCTGTCGCTATGGCAACAGTATAAATGCCGTCTGAGACTTGACTGCGATCCAGCATTCAAATGATAACCGTCTTCGCATCAAAGAAATGCCATGCTAAGACAGAATTTTGATCCATCGGCAATAATGGACCTTTATCACTTTGTAAACGACCTAAGATGTTTTTTTTCTGAAATAATGTTGGTTACCTATACGACTGAATATTAAAGCATCTGTCAATGTCAAAGCAGTCATTTTTAAGCGATCACTTCTATTTTGAGATTACTAAAAAACTTTTTTCCATGTCTTTGATTTCATTTGGTAAATTCTAACGTGTCCAGTAAAAGATACCCAGGTTTAAAAAATGTTATAGGAACTGGGCTTGGGGTAAGTTGAAACTTTGTTGTCATTTTAGATGCGCAAGTATACTGACTGCGATGCTTTCTAGGTAATAATTTCACGTTAGTGATGTTGATTAACGTATTAAGTTACCGTATTACCGTATCAAAATTGCAACGTATGTTTTGCTACTGCTATTTTCTAAATTATTTGATGTTTCATTTCGTAATAATCGAAAAATTAAAACAATTAAAAGTAAAGCCCCTGTGACCTTGACCTTTGACCTAGTCACCGAAACACTGACCACGCACAACTGCGCATGCACATGGTACTGATCGCTTCTGTGAAGTATCATTAAATTCTAACCTTGACCTTTGACGTAGTGACCCGAAACATAGCTCATGCACAACAAGGAATGGTTTCCATCACTTTTGTGAAGTATCATTAAACTCTGACCACGGGTTTTGGAAATTTAGTGTCTACAAGATTTAGACTACAGAAGGATAGACGGACAGGCTGAATCCAGTATACCCCTAAGGTTTTGTGTTCGGAGGGGGTGGGGGGGGGGGGGTACATTTTTTTCTAAACTCTTTGCTTGGTACAAACAAATTAAGATAGCTGAAATATTCATCTCATGACGTGTTACTAATTGGTTTCCCTGGCGAATTAAAATATAACGTTAACTATGATGCGCAGATCTATACAAATTGACAAATATTGATCTCTTACCTTGAACTGATATAAATTTAGTCATCTGACCTAGTATAACAGACGGAGGCTAACAATTGCTTTTTTTGCCCTTTCTTGTCAAATGAAAGAAATAAAGTGAATAAAAAATGTCCTGGTAGCTCTAATGCACCCTTTTCTGGTGACCATCATTAGCATGAAGGATGATCTCTAAACACAATTATAACAAAGATGCATTGAAATTGCTGAAAGAAACTTTCAATTTCTTAATTTTTTGGACTAGGTATCATTGTTTTATACGGATATCAAAGCGGCAATTCGGCAAATTTGATACTTGTATGAGTGTTGTTATTATATGTCGTTGCTGTCGTCAGGGTGATCCAATTCATTTAATGTGCAGAAATTTTAGCCAACTTGTATTAAATACTCTCAAAGACTGATCCCAGAATTAAGTTCTGACCAGTACTGGCACCGAAAGAAGGCATTTTTGAAAGTCACGGTTAAATGCCGATGCTGAGATTCGAACGCACGACCACCACGTTCGACGATCAACCCCTACACCACGGCGCATCTCTCCTTGTATACTTGAACAGAAGAGAACTTGTGCCATGTATCTTCTTTTACAAATCTTAACACATTTGTTTACTTCTTTACCCAATCCCGATAGCCGGACACCAAATATTAAGAGTTCTTTATTAGGAAAAGATGTCATTTGTCGTATTGGCGCACTTTATTTGTCGCGCTGAATCAGCCACCATATGTTAATTAATGTTGTATATCATTATACCCCCCCCCCCGAAAACAATGTGTAAGGGGGGGGGGGGGGGTAAAGGTAAAACTGGATGGATTCATCTTGTCTGTAGACGGAATATTGTGGACATTAAATCTCCAAAATCCCTGGTCAGAATTTTATTATACTTCACACAAATGATAAGTACAATGCCTAGTTGTGCATGGTCCATGTTTGGGGTCACTAGGCCAAAGGTCAATGTCACAGGGGCTCGAGATAATAAAATCTTGTGGACACTAAATCACCAAAACCCCTGGTCAGAATTTTATTATACTTCACACAAATGACAAGAACAATGCCTAGTTGTGCATGGTCGGTGTTTTGGGTCACTAGGCCAAAGTTCAAAGTCACAGGGGCTCGAGATAGTAAAATCTTGCGGACGGTTAATCTCCAAAACCGCTGGTGAGAATTTATTGTTTTTTCACAGAAGTGATAAGCACCATGCCTAGTTGTGCATGGTCGGTGTTTTGGGTCACTAGGCCAAAGGTCAAGGTCACAGGGGCTCGAGATAGTAAAATCTTGCGGAGAATTTAATGATTTTTCACAGAAGTGATAAGCACCATGCCGAGTGTTTCAGGTCACTAGGTCAAAGGTCACAGGAGCTTGAGATAGTAAAATCTTGCGAGCTTTTAATCTCGAAAACCCCTGGTCAAAATTTAATTACATTCACAGAAGCCTCAAGTTGTGCAAGTCCAGTAATTAAAGCATCAAGTATTACATAAATTTTATATACTGTGTCAGTGTGGTGTTCGGGGGGTATTCATCACCTTCAGTAATAATTCTAGTATTAAACTTGGTTTCGAAGGTTTGTAACAGGTACAAATCATATTGATTTGTTAACAGTTTTGTATTACAATGTACTGAGAAAAAAAAACATCATTGTGGTAAATATTACCCGGTATATAGACATAATGTTAAATAAATTAGAGAACGGTTTTTGGAAGGACGTCATATGTGTATACTCTATCATAATTGGTATATACATATTTTATCATAATACCCGGATTAAATATGGTTTAACACCCCTTTAAAATTTGAGTAAGTTTCGGTCAAAACAAACATTTGGTCTCGATTGAAACTGCATAAAGGGACATACCCTATAACTGATGTAAAACTAAATAACCTCAAAAACATAAATAATAGAACATTCTGAAGTACTATAACTCACCTAAACGTTTAAGCTTTGCATTCCAGTCATTATCAATAAAATCAGCGTTTTAAAATATGTTGCAGTAACGTAAACCATTCAATAACCTATGTAGAGTTGTTGTTGTACAATTAATGGGTGGGTGCGACTTATTACAGAAAGCCTCTGTATTGATTAAATGTGGTAAAAGGAAACATTTTACAATATGTTGTTCTTTAAATTATATTTATTTAAAATTTTACGTTAATTGAACACATTATCTATGGTTCGAGAATATAATCTGCTAGATGTAGGGTATGTCCCTTTAAAATCTATGGAACGCAAAATCTACATATACTAAAATATCTGAAGAGCTTTTCAAATAATTTTTTTAGAGGTCTCTGATTCAATACAGCGCTCTCTAGATAATTATAGTGTGCTATAATTCTAATAGAGGTTTCTCTATATAAAGCTAACGCCAGACTGCTTTTAATAGCTCTGTTCGAAACAACGGTAGCAAAACAACGGTTTAATGAGCAATTTCAACAATACATGATAATGACACTTTATTATGATACTATATAAATTGTACTTGTAGAAATGAGTAAATGCAATCCTAGAGGCGTATAAATGCCGACAAGTTGTTGAGCAAATTGCTATTACTTGGAATACACCTCTTGCTAGTTCTACGTGTTCTTCAAGTAGTCAAGCTGAAAGCCCACAACTTGTTCATATATTAAATTGTTTGTTCATCATAACAATGTCTGTGCACGTGATGATTTCCAATGCACGACCTGATATTTCAGGAACTATTGTAAGTTTACCTGTAACTATGAAACATACAAAACATCTCATCAACAGGTATTTGCACAGATCTCCCAGCTTCTACATTCAGTTTATGTTCAGTCATAAATGTAAAAAAACTTATTCTTTTTTTCTATAAAAACAAAACTGGCCGGCGACATGATTTTTTTTCTATAAAACTGGCCAGCGACTTACGAAATGGTTCTAGCAGGCATGCAGAGCAAATTTAACTATGAAATCGTGCTTTAATGTCTGTCTCTTCGCTCCAAAACTTGAAAATACGAATAATAAGTTCGTCAACATGTGCCTTCGTATGTTCGATCCTTGCGGTAGAATAAAACTCATCTAACTTTATGTGTCATGTTCCTGTGATACGAATTTAATTTTCATCAGGTGTTTCACCAAAGTTAAATAAGATATATCTATGAGTTCAGCTTATGTTATACTCAAAGGCAAAAGAAACGTAACTTCTTTTCATTTTCTTAATATTTACAGAAAAGTGCCAGTATACTTTTTTCATCAAAACCTGAATAAGTAGTTAATTTTCATTTCCTATCTGTCTGCATGAAATTCGTATTTGATAATTAATTCAGAGACATTTATTATTTCTTCTATGTCTTTGACCACGACGAATTCTTTTTAAAATATACCGGATAAAAAATTTCAAGCTAATTGGTAAAGTTGCGTTTCTTTTGCAAGCCAGTATATATTGTTCATACTAAATAGTTTAATTGCCTTGTCCCTAAATGGGAATTGGAGGAAGGGGTGGGGTGGCTTTGTTTATACTAGAAGAACTTTCGGTTATACGAATGACCATGTTAAAGATGGGACCGGAAGGCTAAAACGCACCGAACTGACGATTTAGGACAATCGTTTTACATCCCAAAGGTACAATACCTTATACATTGGGCTTTCTAAAGACCTTTTCCTTAAGGATTTATCCGGGGTAATTTTATGTTTGTTTATTTTAATACTGACTAAATAACGACCGACCAGCAGACAGACATACATAGACAGGTAGACAGCCATTCAGCTGACTTGTTTAAAATAGACAGATAGATCCACAAGGAACTGTGCACGAGGATTTGGTGTACACTTTGGGCTAACAAGATTAGTTCATTAATAAGTTATATCCAAGAATACACTAACTTTAAATCACTTTGAATTCGCGAGACTAAAATGATTTGAATTTTGTTCACGAGATTATGAATTCGCGATGGTTCACACTGGTGTAACAATATCGATACTTTACGGAGAACTTTGAATTAGCGAAACGATGAATTTGCGAAGGAGTGCTCTCGCTAAAAACTCGAAAATGAATCTCTCTCGAATATTACATGTTTAACAGTAATGTTTGTTAACCAGAAGTACACACAATAGTACGTGTATATGTGACATTTATCCGTAATGTCAAGTAATTCTTGGAAGCCTTGACCATTTTGTATATAGATTTCATTTCTGTTTCGTAATAAAACCAAGTCATTTCAACACATTAGCCATATAGTGTTCATATTAAAATGCATCTTTTACAGAAAAAACACGTTAAGATCTAGCCTACTTCAGACCTAAAAGCGTCTAATAAATGGCCGACGTCTGTGGAAATTTAAAATGCGACATACCTCTACTGGCTCTAAAAAGAAAACCTTTTTACTTGAAATAATCTACATCTTTATACATGTATGTGACGAGTGTGTATCCGCATTTCGCAATTAATATACCTAACCTTATAAAATTACAATTATAATTTATATTCCTTACTAAGTCCTCTGTTGAACAATATGTAACAAATTCGTATATTCGTGCATACTGAAGAACCCGCGTACACAGTTACCTCTATTATCAGACTGACGTTTAGTAAATGACTTTCAATGTTCTCCGAGAAATAGGAATGGTCAAAGTGCACCAAATTTATAAAACTGCTATTCAGAGTGCAATGCTTGGCCAGGAAGCATACCCGGAAAGCGAACATATTCTTTTTAAAAACATTTTCTACACCATAAGGGTAATTGTAACAGAGTGTACAGTTGCCTGGAATAAAACACGAATGGCAAATGTAATTTACATGTCTAAAACAACTTTTTAGTCACTGACACATCAAAGTAGTCAAGCACCATTAAACATAAAAGTAAGTTTCATCCAACACTGTGTGATATTATGTAATCTCATAATGTTTACATGTACTTTGTATCACCCTGTAACGGCCAGGCTAAATTGTCTTCTGGAAACAATTACTACCAACAATCAGCGTTTGATAGGATGCCAGGAACATCTCATTAGACCTTATTACCGAAGTAATTATTTCTTGTCAAGCTAGAATCATCTGATCTGCATCGATAGTACGTGAGACTATGATTTGTACATACTATAAAATAATCATAGATATCAATATTGATCACTTCATTAATATACCACACATGTGTCTGGTATAATCAGTGGTGAAGTAGTTGTCAGAAATATTCAGATGTTTTAAGTCGAATAATAGCATGGCCAGAGTGGGCGTTAAATTCATTAAAAGTGGAGTCACTTAATTTTCATGAAAACTTAAATCAAGTTTCAAACTTCTTGTCCGGACTCTATACGGAGATATGTGTAAGACAGTAGCTTGCATACAAACCGCAGCGGTAACTGCAGTTATGCCTTGTCGAGCTTACAATCTGAAGCATAGATGATTAAAAAATACGCGTCGTACAACACAATTCTGTGGTCCCTATTTGAACTAGTTTTACCCACACAACTCACTGAAAAGAAGCTTATACTCGATCATAAAGCTTGCTATATAGCCGACACTATTACCCGACACTGCGCTGAACTTGTTCGAGGAAGCATCATAACCTGACGATCAAGTTTAGCACCATTCTTGCTAGCCTACACCGTATGCTAGACTACACAGTATTAAATTGTCTATAGTAAAACAATAGACAATGGCTATTGTAAATTGATCTCAGCTCAATTTAGCTATGAAAGGAATATCAATGTTTGATTGAAACGAATTAATGTTTAATGTTTACTATTAATGTTTCACATGCATGTACATTATTGTGTATGCTTAACAGACATAGTGAGGTAGACAACAAGCAGATGAAAGCCTTCGTGTTAAACCAAGCTATGTTTCCGTAAGGTAAGCTAAAACTAGAAAAACCAACTGACCTTGGCCACCTCCAGTGGATAGTTTCCTCCTCCTTGTAATCGGAAGCCCCATGGTGCACCGCCTGATAATGTTAGTTTCAACCTTTCTCCGGTCACCATTTTGTCGTCTGGTTCTAGTTAAAATCCGAAACACCGTTATAACTTCCTGTCACACAACAACTCCGTAACTTCCTGTGACAACCACACTCTCAGACTTTCCTGGTGATGCCCCGTTACATGGTGTTCTCAAGCCTGTCAATAATAATAAAATATAAATCTTAATTTTAAATATTGTTCAGACGTCGAGCATAACTCCAGAAAACGCTAAAATGCCAGTCTCTTCACAGCGCACTATATCGCGAACAAGTAGCAAGATATTCCGAGAGATAGAATTCTGGCAAATGCTGTTGTACTGAAAAAAGTGTGCACCGATGTATGTTTAATACATTATGGCTTTGCTTTTCTGTTATTCGAACAGAGCTATATATGTAAACAAACCTTCCATGAACAGTTTCGCCTTGCGCGATGAAACACGGTTCAGTTCTCTGGAAATCACCGCCCCGAGCTAACAGTTCTAAATATTTGTTCGAATCGCTGTTGATGCTAGATAACAACAGAAACAACAAAACTATCGGGTACTCAGCTGTTTTGTATACTGATATAACATATCGCAAAATCTCGTAAACAATTGATGCAGATGAAAAATCAGTTTCGACTTATGTTAACATTAATAATTCTGCATGTGTAGACATCAAACACTAACCCCCTTCTTGTGTTTCTTTTCGCAAGATATCGCCTCGAATTTATTTCTTTATTTACATTTAAAGTTTAAAATATTCAGTCACAGTTTATGAGAAATTGTAAGTGCTGACGTTATCAGATTTACGTGTAACTTGCATGAACATTCGAATTGACGTTAACAATTACATCTGGGCGTACAAAAATTAAAGATTAACCGTATATTTCAAACTTCCACACTACAAACTTGTGTTTATCAAAATCAGTCTCTGGGGTTTTCACACCCTTGATTTAAGGACGATCGTCGCTACCCGTTCAGTTTCCTTGGTTGTGTACCTATATGTATAACACAGCTACTGAACGCACTCTCCAGAAACGCTGAACCCCGAAACAGACATTTTCCTAGTGCATATTTGCATATAATGTTTGTGGTATGTTGATATATTGTTAACAGAATTTGAAGTTGTTTTTTTTTCTAGATCAGTCGGAGCCGGGAGATATTAAAGTTCCGTGAAAGTATGTTTCCCTCTGAAAGTTCTCTAGAGCAAAGAAAAATGAAAACTCTTGTGGAAGTCTGTGTATAAGCATAATAAGTAGCACTATTAATCAATACAAAAATTTTCAGGAAAATTATGAGAAAGTTTGGAAACTGTTTACAGCAGCAAAAGTAATCTACATGGTTTCTCAGATCAAGTAGAATACCGTTTTATGACATGTAGCATCATGAAATAACTTTGATAAATATCATATAAATCAAGTAAACATTCTACTTTGAAAGTCGATTGCGGAGATACAAGATACAACACGCAATAAGAATTTTGGCATTATTTCCCGCCAAAGAAACATCGCGTCTGCTGACAGCAGTTAATTTTCTTACCATTCCATCAAAAAAAAACAAAGCACACAGAAATAGCTTATATATATGCCACCTTGAAAACATGTTTTAGAATAAGAAATAATGACTAGCAATGACCTGTTTGCTTTATTCGTCACAGAAAGAAATACAGAAACCTTGAGGTGGCATATTTATTATGTGTCTCTTCCAACATATGATTCTAATCGTCAGAAATTCAATCATTCAAAGAATGGATGATGAACTAATCAATGTTAACAGCAATTAATCACAGGTCTCCTATACAAGCAGGCAGTTTTTCCGTTACAAACCGTTTAAACAGGAGGGCCAAGATGGTCCTGTATCGCTCACCTGGGTTCCACTGGCTATAATACAAGGTCAAAAATGGTGTTGCAGAAACGGTAACAATTTACCTGGGGTCCTGATTTGAACAATCTACATAGCGGTCCAATGCTTCATTTCAAATACCAGGCCGTGTGGCTTAAGACAAGAAGGTTTTTTAAGTTTTCCCTATAATCAAGTCTATGGGAACCAAGTGACCCCCCCCCCCCTCCTTAGAGAAATTGAAGAATGAATTAGATTAAAATCCAACCAACTGTTTACTGATAACTACTTCTGTAGCAATTCAAAGATTAAAAATTAATTCTATTATGGTGCATTATGGAATATACAAAGTTATTATTAATGATAACCAACCAAGTCTGCAAAATTCTTAAACATGTCAGAAAGAAATTTCACTGTCTGATGTCTGTTGAAAGCTCTAAGAATTTTGGATTGTGGAAAACAATGTTGCTATTCAAAGCATTATATAAGCATCATTCTGCAAGTCAATATATTTTTGTACTGTTATGAAATAGCTTGTGTCAATGTTATTTTAAGACAAATTGGTGTTCTATGTTTTTACATCATTTTAAGTATTGACATGGTTTCTGTGGGTCTAAATTTAAACAATCTTGGTAGAGGTCCACTTTGCAATGGCACATGCCAAATATCTTAGCTCTTGGTCTTCCTGTTCTTGAGAAGATTTTTAAAGTATTTCCTATTCTGTTGTTCTGCGTGAAATGAAATAATTTGAACAACTATGAGAGGGCTTTATGCAAGGAACATCCCTGACAAGTTTCATCAACATTGGCCCAGTGGTTTCGCAGGAGATGTTGTTTGAAGGAAAATGTTAACGGACGCACGGCGTACGACGGACGGAATGCGAATAGCTCACTCTGGCACTTTTTTACTACAAGAGTTGATAGCCTCCTTACAAGTTTTTCTTTCATTTAAAACATTAAAAGTAGCATGCCTACAATTATATCAAACATTTAAATATCCTCATTCATTGCAACATTTTCATTACAAACATTGAAAAATCCATCACATGCAACTTTTATCACAAACAATAAAAATGTTCCATTACAAGTAACTCTGCCATTGCAAACATTGAATCAGGCATTGAAAGTACACTTCAATCACAAACATATGAAACATTTCCATGATAAGTATACCATTAAAATATGACAGCAACATACACTGATATTTGCTATATAATAGCCACCTCCTGTCTCTCAGTTATTCCGAAAAAAGAATCTCGTGTTTGTATGCATGAACAGACTTTACCTGACCAGAAAAAATCTAGTACAGGAATCGGTAAGTGGTGTTTGAACTATCAGAGATAGTGCGATATCCTAACAGTCAGTCGAACTTTTCAATTATCGAAATATATCTTCACTATATGTATTTAGGTTAGGAAACAGGAAAGAAAGCTTGGATTTTATCATGTTTAAAGAAGGAGAAACAGTTAATTTTTAAGAAACAAATTGTAATAGCCGTTCAATGATGCAGATAATATTCAACATATTGAATTTAAAGTCTTCGAATACACCTTAAATTTGGCCAAGCACCAAGAATATAAAACTAGTTAAAACTACCTATTTTCAGTTTTACTAGCAATTGTATATAATTTTGGTTCATTGTGTATTTAATGATTTAAGTAAAACATTTAAAATATTAAACGTCTGTTTTAAGTTTTTTTTTAACCTTTGGATGTGATAAGCATTGAAACAGAGATTTTTGAGAGGAGAAGTTGTTTTTCTAACTTTGCCAATAACTAGTATGGAATGAATCAAGTATATGACCCATTGCTGTCAATTTACAC